>VWYH01011067.1:233531-278445 GCA_013399365.1 Pampusana beccarii
ACTGGAGTGACATTTGCTTTCCTCCAGTCCTCAGGCACCTCTCCTGTTTCCCAAGACTTGGCAAAGATGATGGAGAGTAGCCCAGCAATGACTTCAGCCAGCTCCCTCAGCACCCACGGGTGCATCCCATCTGGACCCATGGATTTATGGATGTCCAGATTGCTTAATTGCTCTCTAACCCAGTCCTCATCAACCAAGGCAAACTCCTCCATTGTCCTAAGTTCCTCTGGGGCCTCAGGGGTACGGGGCTCCTCAGGACAGCCCCCAGCAGCGTAGACAGAAACAAAGAAGGCATTCAGTAGCTCTGCCTGAAAAGCTCATTTATAATATGAATGAATGTTCTATCTAGTTGTATTCAGAAACCACCTCAGACTGTCTCATGAAATGGAAAATCCCCCTTGAGTTCATGGAGATGCATCAAGAAGCTAAAGTATGTGAGACTTTGAGCATGATCTACTGTGTATCATACCTCGTTGGAGAAGCATTTTCCTGCCATCTCAAATTACTGTTTCTTACAATTACCAGGTCTAGACTGTGACTACATGGACACAACTCTTAATTAAGAAGCAAGTAACATATCAGTGTTTATTGAAGAGACTAATAATGCTGGTACAGAAAACTAGTAGTTTTCTAGTAGTGTAATCATGATAAAAATAATATATATGAATGTCAAGACATTCAGTAATACGCCCTACTATTTTCTAATACTAAAACCTTCCGCATTGCAACAGTTTTGTAAAACACAAAACTTTGGCAGCTAAAAAAACAAGCAGTTTTACTTTCATGCTCACCTTGGAGAGTGGAATAGGTCACTATTTGGCTATTTCAGCTAAAACAGAGGAATCATAGGAAAAAATACCAAAATCAGCTATTGTGCCGGAGGACTGGTTGTGATAAATGTGCTAGGAGGAAAGAAAGGAAGCAGGAAAGAGAAGGAGGTTTATCTTATCCCCTTAAAAAGAAACAAAAGTTTCAAATTATGCTAGGACAGATATAAACATAAAGCTAAATCAAAAGGAAAGTAGGATTTATCAAAATACCTGGTCAGGGTCAACAAACAGGGAAGTCACTCATCTTTCAATGGAATTTCCTCAATAAATACTTTCAATATATCATAGAATCATAGAATGGTTTGGGTTGGAAAATAACCTAGTCCACCCGCCCTGCCATGGGCAGGGACACCTTCCACTAGACCAGGTTGCTCAAAGCCCTGTCCAACCTGCCCTTGAACACTTCCAGGGATGGGGCATCCACAGCTTCTCTGGGCAGCCTGTTCCAGCGCCTCACCACCCTCATGGGGGAGAATTTCTTCCTTCTATCTCGTCTAAATCTCCCCTCTTTCAGTTTAAAGCCATTACCCCTTGTCCTATCCCTACATGCCCTTGTAAAAAGTCCCTCTTCAGCTTTCTTGTAGGTCCCCTTTAGGTGCTGGAAGGCTGCTATAAGGTGTCTCTGGAGCCTTCTCTTCTCCAGGCTGAACAACCCAACCCTCTCAGCCTGTCTTCAGAGCAGAGATGCTCCAGCCCTCTGATTGTCTTTGTGGCCACCTCTGGACTTGCTCCAATGGCTCCATGTCCCTCTTTTGGTGGGGGCCCCATCACTAGACTCAGTACAGCAGGTGGAGTCTCACCAGAGCAGAGTAGAGGGAGAGAATCACCTCCCTCAACCTGCTGGCCACGCTGTTTTTGGTGAGCCCGGTATGGGGTTGGTGTTCTGGGCTGCAAGCTCACATTGCTGGGTCATGTTATATTTCTCATTAACCAGCACCCCCAAGTCCTTCTTTTCAGGGCTGTTCTCAATCTGTTCTTTGCCCAGCCTCTATTTGTGCTTGGGGTTGCCACGACCCATTGAGGTAAAGGAGATAAGACAAAAATACTTCCATGTCAGTGTCAGAATTTTGGCTAAAATGTAATTTTAAAATTCTCACTCAATCTGAAATCCCTTCCTGGCACTCTTATTAATAATAGAAGCAAAATGAACAGGATATTAAGAGTCGGGAGATAACTCTTCTGCAATACTCAACGAACTATTACAGGGCCCAACTCAGCAAAGTGAGTAAGCACATACTGGCGTTTAAGCGTGCATTGAAGTCTCATCATCTTCTGTGAGAATCTGATATATGCCTTGGCACTCCTCTCGGTGGAGATCTGTGAACACAGGTCTATCTTACACACAAGCCATCCTTTCATCCACAGACACAAATCTGTCCATAGTTCTAAGACTCAGGGCACATACATTCATGTCCCAGCCCCATGAGATTATAAACAAGACAGTACTGCAAAACACCTCTGACACCTGAAGGCCATATTTTCAAGCCTGCTTATTCCCTCTCTGCTTCAGCGCTGTACCACTGTGATGAAAACACTGGTACTTCCCTATCAAAAATGGGTAGGTTGCAATAGTGGCACTTCAGGTAGACATTACCTTGCCTTTCAAATTAAACTGCTCTGAATTCTTTGCAATTTCAAGGTCAAGGATCATAAAACTGAGCATCATTGAAAGTAAAGGTCCAAGACAAGGTCAACTATCGAAGTCCAGGAAATCAAGCTGAAAAGCAAAGCTTCCCGCAGGTGCAGTAAAACTCCTCCACTGCCTTTTTTGCAACATATGGTGTAGTAAGACATGCACACTCTCTTCCTGCCCCCCCAAATTAACTCCCTGGCACCACCTGTTAGGAGTGAGCAGACTTGAAAATTATTGCATTGGGAACAGATAAAAATGGGTGTGATGGTTCTGATGTGGTGCAATTCTCTCACTTGTTTCTGTGTCCATATGAAGGCTGTATTTAGCACAAAATTAAAAGTAAACACTGTAAATCAAGAGTGTAAGCAATATTTCATTCCTATCACTTGCACTGTCCTTTTGAAAAGAGCTAGTTAGTAACCTGACCTGGTTATTTTTGTGACTTGGAGGTATTTAGCTGAACTTTGAATTCTTTTGTTGTCTATCTATATTTTAGCACTCTCCTTCTACTCGTAGGACCTATTTTCTCCTCTGTCACCCCAAATACAAAGTGTCATTCCTGCATAATACTCTCCTTCTTGAGTTCAAGAACCACGTGATTGTAGCAGTCATAATATTGTGAGCATGCTTGGATCTATGATTTCATGATACATAAATAAAAGATTTTATAAAAAGAAAGATCTTCTTGTTCAAACTTCTTTGCTTGTTAACAGTGGATTTTCACCCATAAATCTAGAATATAACCCTTTGTGTCCAAACCAAAAGTTATGTATCTAGATATGAGCTGCAGAACAGAAGGAAATGGGAAAATGATATTTGAATTGGGGTGATGCACTGGTAAGTATAGAGAATATCTCGTGTTTGCTTGATGGTGGTATCAAAGGGCATTAATCTGACACGTTCTGAACCAACCCAAGATAACTCAGTTCACTTGTGCTCTTTCTCATCTTTTTGAAAATGATCACTATCCTGCACATCCACTTTTCATTTGAGAAGTAGTTAATACACCACCACAGGAAGATAAAACATTGGCTGTGACTAACTTCATGAGCCTGAAGCACTGGAGAGGAAAAAAAGTTTGAAATTTATGACTTTTATTCTCCTGCTTCTTCCTAACAGGATCTGAAAATCATGGAAGAACTTAAGTGCATCAAAGAATAACCTTTGAAAATCACACTTACAGACAGGAATACAAATTGAATACTAGTCCCTAGGCCACTGGCCTACCTTTGTAGAAGAGTGGCTTGCATTAATTTCCCCTGACTGACAATTCACCCTTATTAATTAGAATTTGACACTTGAAAACAAGACTGTTTAAGTTCTTAAAGTTAAAATAAAAAAATAAATATTAATTGCTCTTATGAAAAATATTCAAATTAAAGAAGCTTTTAAACTGTTAAACTCTTGATGGTATTTATAACACTAGTGGTATCATGACACAGCAATTAAATTATAACCCTTTCGCTAATAGACCATATTTTTGCCTATTTAAAATGGAAGTGAAGAAGCACAAAACTTTAGTTCAGAAGAGTCTCAAGTAACCAGAGATGTAGGCAGGCTGTAGTTTGAGGAAAAGAAGGCAGACAAATGATAAATGTTTGACTGAAACTTAGTTTAAGTTTATTATATGAAGCAGCAGATGATCTGTCATTAACCTCTAGCTGAATTACGTTTAGGGACCATTGGGTCATCTCTAACCTTTTTCATAAAGTTACTTCATTTTATTTAGGCTAGTCTGTCACACAGGAACTTAAAAAAATATACTGTGTTCCGTAGTCTATGGATTATATAACTAAAATTTGATTTTTGTAGCTTAGCCACTTTTGAGGATTAAAAAAGTTACACCGATGATTTAAAAATAGTTACTATCACTACCATTTTTTTATATAACTGCTTATTTCCTACTCTATTTAAACACAGAGGAACAGTTTTAACATCATCCAGTATTGAAGGACAGCAAGGGAAAGGAATGGGTCAAAATGTGTTACCCCCCTGTAAAGTCACCATGATCCAGTGATCCAAGAACTGAACTTGTTTACCAAAGATAATAAGTTTTAAGAACATGTCACCACTTTTGAATTATTTCAGTAAAACAACAAACAACATTAGTTATACTTTAATGTCAAGTCAGGATCTATATAGGGAAAAATACAGTCCAATCCAACACCTTTGTTTAAAAATTTGGGGTGGAATTGCATTACACAGCCAGAAAAGAAACTTCTCTGGCTAACTGCGCCACCTTTTGATTTAAATTTAAAAGAGAAATTAAATAATTGTCCAGTCTCTAGAAGAAAACACTTATTTAAAGATATTCCTGGAGACTTAAAAATGTGTTCAGGAGCTTACTTTATTTATCTCTTACAGAGAAGTGCAGGGCTGTGTGCTTTAGTATTGCTCTTATTGTTAAAAGCCATGTCAGCAATACAAATGGAAAAAATATATTCATTCTAGCTGGTTTGTGTTTTTGTAATAACAGTATACACATCAAAATCAATAAAGCCAGGCAAACGGCAGAGTAGTGGGTTAGTAATCTTAGCACTGTTAGCTAAGTATACAATCAACTCTAAAACAAATGCTTCATAATCCATTAGATTTTCCTATGTAAATCTATGCTCGTACAACCCTGGGAAATAAGAAAGCTTTACTTCTCATTTTTTTTCCTAACATTTAAAACGTATCGGCTGCAAGCCCTAATTTACAGCCAACGTATCGCAATTTGCACTGAAATCTCTAGTCAGACATGAAATTAAACAGCACAGATATTCAAAGGAGTTACAGCATGCATTTAAATACATTAACCACATCCTACCTTGCATCCAAACATCAACGATAAAGTGTTGTTGGTGCATGCAACTTTGCAGTGGCAAATCATTGGTGTAAAGCAGTCAGGATTTTTAACAATAGGGCACATTCCTTTAGTGCTGCAGTAGTTGCAGCCTACTGAAGGCTAAAAACAAGTAGCTAATCCAGCACATGGAGTGGCAACATATGCTGCTCAACAGCTAGCTTTTCTCTTGCTGGTCAGAAGCAGCCTGCTTGAATCTCTACCTGTGTCCCATTCAGCCATCCCCTTCGTTGTTGATGAATCAACGATGCAGCATTGATCACGAATCTCAGGATTTCCCTTCCTCTGGGAAATTAGTTTTCACATCGGGATAAAAAAAAAAAAAAAAAAAAAAAAAAAAAAAAAAAATGGAAATGAGGGGGACTAGCAGGTGTGGCAGTATTAGCATGTAAAAGGATGTAAACGCCTACTCATAACAATCACATAAGATTGTCATGCTAGCTGAAGTGGGCTGAAATTATTCCATCGGAAGAAAAATACTGCAGCTCCTGATTTGGTAAAAAGCCAGTGAGTTGCTGCAATACATAGTCATTGTGGGGAGAGAAGAGGAAGAAAAAAAAAAAAAATTACTTTTTTAAGAAGCCAGAATCCTCAGCCTTTATCAATATGCATTCCAGTAAGGATTCCCTTCCCAGCGCCTCCCCGAGAAAAAGAATCAAATCAGTCGCAACTCCGGAGAAGCGATGACCTTTGCTTTCCCCAAAAAGATGAATCTCAGCATGAAACAAACTGTACTCAAAGCTGAAAATCCCAGATGCTGGGAGTTTGCAATCAGAGAAATACAAGTAACATTTATCCAATCCTGGCTTGCCACATGGGAGCTTTCTCCAGGCACAAATTTACAAATAGACAGGTTGAAGGATTGCAGGAGACACTGAATAAAGAGATGAAGTTACATGGAAAATGCACCGGCATGAAGCTTAAAAACGTAACCCTCTTTAAACTCTGCTTTTGAGGCAAAGGAACTAATGACTTCAGCTAGTACTGTTATCCTGTAACCTGCAACCGGCTTGCTGTATTCCAGAAATGCAATAATTAAAGAAGTTTAGGAGCATAACGCTGGTTTGGATTCAGTTACAGCTGTCGCTGTTCCTTCAGTTAAAGCAACACCAGCCGAAAATGCATAATAAAGCATTTGGATGAGCAAACCGCTAGCTGTGCTTTTTAAGAGGATTATTTATATCAAAAGTTGGATGACTATTTCCTCCAGTTTTAGGTTCAGTCATGGCAGACACACAACTATAAAATGAAAAGGGCTACGACGTAGAAAGTAAAGTGATGTCTTCAATGACTCCACAGCTGATAGCAAGGTAAACCCAGCCGTTGTTTCACAGCGACTTGACCCTGTTTTTTTGCGACTCACTAAGCTCTGCCCATCAAATTAGAAACTCTTTCTAAAGAAATGAGAGCAGCTTGTCTCCCTGGCAATCGCAAGTGAGTTCTTAAGGCACAACTGAAACAATTTGCTGCAATAAAACCAAACTAGAAATTTGTTATACAATAGACTAGAGCAAATGGCAAATAGAGGTCTCTGCATGCAGCCAGGTCAAGCAGTACAGAGGGTGATTGGTACAGGATTTTATATTTGTGTAAATATATATACATGGATATGTATTGCATGGATGTGTATATCTAAATTTTAAGTAGAATTTCTTCAATATCACCTACCCTTGCTTTGCAAAGTTCAAAAACGTTAAAGAACCATTTCCTTAAACAATTTTGATCCTACTTTTTCTTTTGCACCATAAAATAACTTCATTTTTATGCAATTTTTGGGGGTAGCTAAATTTCAGCTTGGCATAATATTTTCTGATTATTATTTCTCACTCTATATTTTCGAACTCTGAGCTTCCAAGCTCAACAAAATGACAGTAGTTTCTAGATTGAAGTGACAGATAGGACTGCTCCACAATTAGAGTTACAACCCAGTTCCATTTCTGAAGATTTATTTCTTGCAAATAACAGGGCCTTACAACCCAGTGTCCTCAATTCACTCAGCTCATACTTTTTTTTCCCTAACAGCCCAGACATGAGTACTACATGTCATGGGAGCTCACTATGCAGATGCCAATCAATCAGCTATCAATAATTTAAGTTTGTCTGACCTGTTAGTCCAAAGTGCCATCACAGCAGCGCTTCTTCCTGACTTGCTGTGCTAGTTATCATCAGAAACAGTGACTGAGCCTGTTTAGAAACGTACTATGGTGACAAACAGCAGCCGTAACATTGCTGAATCTTTGATCTGTTTATTCCTAGCTTGCCTGTCTCGTTATTAAGCTATATATTATACAGGTTTTCTTTCAAGTACTGTCTCTCGCATAACCAGCACTGGTGTAAATATAGAAAAGTGTAGTTTCCATGACAATACATTCCATAGTTACAGCCAGCAGGCACTATCATTAAAACATGAATCACAGTGCTACCTTAAGGTGTGAGCACACTACATTACTGGCCTTAGAAGCATTAATTTGGGATGGGGGTTGCATGACAATATTTTTAGGAGACATTACTACAAAATGCCAGAAAACTGTGTTATTTAACTGTTTTAGCAGTTCTAATATCCACCCATCTTAGACATTTAAGTGATCAGTAACACTCTCAATCTGTCTTAATCATTAGCATTTTTAATATAAGAATACATTGCATCTGCCCTTTCAATGTTTTAAACACAATGTCCTGATTAAAAATTGGACTCATAATCACAAACATATGATTCCAAATTAATATTCACAGGACCCAGCTAAAATCACCTGCATTTAATTCCAAATTCAGATTTCAAAGACGGGAAGGAAAATCAGCCAGTTAGCCTCCTGGATCTTTTGGATCTGACTGCATGCAGCTGGCTCGTGCTCTCAACAGGGAGGACATATCTGTTCATTAAAATTCCCATTTCTTCCCCAGTCCCTGACACTATTGCACGTTTTCTACCAGAACAGTTTTCACCTGTGATTTCATTTCAGTGTTAAGATGCATCGAATACCAACTGCCTGAGTATGGCACGAGGCATGAAATACATCTCTTCACACTTAAACTAATTGTTGCTTTCAAGTGAAAACGAGTTACCTGATGCACAGTCACTTGGGAAAAGATCAGAAAAGGAAGAATCATTCCGATGACAGATTGGAATAATAACTCATATCGCAATTGGCCAAGACATTTATTTCAATTAAGTGACAACCGCATATAGAAAACTGCCATAGGAAAGCATTTTCTCAGAGATCCTTCTCTATCTCTTTTTTTTTTTTTTTTCAGTAGTACTCATCAGAGACACAGAAGTAAACTGCTAATTACAAGGAAACACATTTAAATCAAAGTCATACTGCAGGAGCAAGGGTTCTTGGAAAATCTACATCCACATTTTCGCTGTCTGATGGGATACGCAGAAGAACATACATTCTGTGTCTTACCGTATGAAAAAGAGAGTCCACAGGTCAGGGATTAGATTAGGTGACCTTTGAAGGTCCCTTCCAACCCAAACTATTCTACGATTCTATGATCTGCCGGGTTTTGCGAGCCCTCCACCTTTCTTTGGACTCCTTGCCCACA
Source organism: Pampusana beccarii (assembly GCA_013399365.1). Classification (NCBI taxonomy): domain Eukaryota; kingdom Metazoa; phylum Chordata; class Aves; order Columbiformes; family Columbidae; genus Pampusana; species Pampusana beccarii. Next base: position 242,386 of record VWYH01011067.1, read on the forward strand.
ACCACTGTGCTGCCACACGAAGTGCACCTCCTCTGCTGGTAGCAAAGAGGGAGATGCCCAGAAAACTGCAATGGGCCTATTGTCAGAAGGCTTGAGTAAAATGACCCTGTCAGTGAATAAAAGTCACCTGCTGCTGTCTGAGCTCAGTCTTTGCAAAAGTTACTCTCTCCCTGGATTTGGGAGGAATGGGAAATGTTGTTCTACTTGTCATTTCCATTCAGTCTGTCCGGCTGCTAAAACTTCTCTTGTTCTACCAGTCTCTCTGGCAGTTGCCTTCACGCAACCTTTCCAGGTTGTCCAACGACGTCTGCCTTTCACAGTGCACCTCTATGTGGAAATAGGTGAATTAACTTGGAACAATGGAGTTGCATTTCTGGAAGTGTTTTCACTATTCAACTTCTTGTTCCATTGCTACACTATTAAATATTCTTCTAACCCCTCACCATATCCATTAGATACCAGAAGATCAAGATGATCTATAGACCCTTGGCCAAGCTATATGCATTGTTAACCCTCTTCTAATTTTTTGTTAGAATTCAAAATCACCTTCTCTGCTACTCTTTTCTGAATTCCCTGTACACTAATCAAGCCTCCTAAAAACTAAGCCTGTCTCTGACAGTGATTAAAGAGAAGTTGTCTTCTCAAAAAATTATATTAGATGAAAGAAAAAGGGAAAAGGCTTGTTACACCACAGGCAGCAGGCACAAAATGAACCGGGGACTATAAATATAAAACAAACTTGAAAGATCCCCCATTGAAATAGAAATAATTGCACACAACTGTGTTATATGTTCCTTAAGAACAAAACAATCTCAAACCTATTTTCCAACCAAAGGGACTCTACTTAAGGCATTTCAAGGACCTCAGCTATATCTACTGCTTTATTTCATTGATATTTGTTTGTTGGTGAGTAAAATCCACTTGCCTTTGGAACCATTATCATAGAATTATAGAATCAATCATAGAATAGTGTGTGTGGGAAGGGACCTTCAAAGCTCATCCAGTGCCCCCCCTGCCATGAGCAGGGACATCTTCACCAGCTCAGGTTGCTCAGAGCCCCGTCCAGCCCGGCCTGGGATGTCTCCAGGGATGGGGCATCCACCACCTCTCTGGGAAACCTGGGACAGGGTGTCGCCGCCCTCATTGTAAAAAATTTCTTCTTCATGTCTGGCCTGAATCTCCCTTCTTTTAGTTTAAAACCATCACCCCTTGTCCTGTCACAACAGGCCCTGCTAAAAAGTCTGTCACCGTCTTTCTTACAGGCCCCTTTTAAGCACTGAAAGGCCACAATAAGGTCTCCCTGGAGCCTTCTCTTCTCCAGGCTAAACAACCCCAACTCTCTCAGCCTGTCCTCCCAGCAGAGCTGTTCCAATCCTCAGATCATCTCACTGGCCTTCTCTGGACCCCCTCCAACAGGTCCATGCCCTTGTTATGTTGGGAGCCCCAGAGCTGGATGCAGCACTCCAGATGGGGCCTCACAAGAGCAGAGTAGAGGGGCAAAATCACCTCCCTCGATGTGTTGGCCACATTCTTTTTGATGCAGCCCAGGGTAGGATTGACATTCTGGGCTGCAAACACACGTTGTTGCAACCCACCCAAGAAAGACCCTACAGTCACCGATATCAGCTCAAGAGCAGCTAAAATTGATGGAGGAGCTGCTATTTTGTGATCTGTCCACCTCTAACGCAAAGCTTTGAACTTGCACTGAGGGGTAATAAGAGTTTGAATTTTCAACCCCACTCTTAGAAATGGGAATAAAGTGACTTTTTTTGTGTGTCCAAAGGCTCAAGGACTAGACTAGATCTGTGACAGTCCTGCCATAAAAAGGAGATGAATATGACCACTGAGGTGGAGACTGGACGGAGAGCCCCAGGGACATCCATGTGGAGACAGGTTTGCTACTTATTTGCGATGCTGTTGTGACTGCAGGGACCCACCTCTTCCACTGCCATGAGCAGCAGCTGATACACCTCTCATGGTGTTTCGTGGTTGCTGGCTTGGCTTTTCCAAATCTCTGTGTATAGAATTATAGAATCACAGAATGTTCTGAGTCGGAAGGGACACACAAGGATCATGGAGTCCAACTCCTGTCCCTGCACAGGACAACCCCACAGTTCACACCGTGTGTCTGAGGACGTTGTCCTGTCTCTTCTTGAACACTGTCAGGCTTGGGGCCGTGACACCTCCCTGGGGAGCCTGTTCCAGTGTCCAGCACCCTCTGGGGGAAGAACCTTTTCCTCATGTCCAACCTGAACCTCCCCTGGCACATCTTCCTGCCATTCCCTCGGGTTCTGTCACTGGTCACTAAAGAGAAGAGCTCAGCCCTGCCCCTCCTCCTCCCCTTGTGAGGAAGCTGTAGACCATGATGAGGTCTCCTCTCCGGGGATGAGCTGCCAGTTGGTTCCTGCCAACAGCAGACTCTGCTGGTGGAGAGCTGCTTTGCTTCACCTAGAGATAAGAGCATGAACAGCTCATGGAGGTAGAATGTTCTCCTCAAGTACCTTGAGATCATAGCATGGAGGAAAATAGATAGGCAGAAGACAGCTTGGATGCTGTGAAAAACAAGTATGCATCAAGAATTCAGATGCGGTAGGCAGCTTGGAAAGTATTATACGACTTAATCTTTCCACCGGAAGATGGAGATAATGCCTTCCAATTAAATGCCCATATCTCTAATACACAGTCATATAAACAGTGATTTTTAAGTTAATGGGAATACTCTTACAAAAAGTACTCATGCTCAGAAGTGTTTACACATTTTAAAGTGCCATATTACCAGCACAGTTTTACATTTTTAACTAGTGGAAAACTGTCTGAATTATTTCTGAAAATAATTTTGATCTGTTAAATCATTTACAAAGTCACCAATTGCATATATTTTTTTAAACTTCTTTAAACAGGTATAAATTTAAATGGTAAATGAAAGAAGGTAGAAAAATTACTCCAACTAAATATCAGCTTGAAGGACAGAAAATGAGCATATTACTGCCAGTCCTCAATAGCTAGGAAACAGCTCTTCTTTTCTGAAGATTCCTATTTATAAATTGTGTTAGAATTTTTCTGTGACAAATTCAACAGAAAAAAAGGCCTGGTCCTGCCAGCACAGTGGGAAAACATGCACACAGCACATTTAGAATATATGTGCCCCACTTTAATGTCATTATATAGACCTACTGACTTATTCAAGTGATTATAGCATAACACACAGGCACCTCAATGAGCATGAAACAATCAGTTGAGACACCACACCCTAAAGCTCACGAAGGACTAAAAACTCCAGTATTTATTTACCCAGACTGCTGGGGCAAAAGAGGAATTAGCCTATACCAAATTGGGTGTTACTGCACTGTTGCTAGCTCAGTTATGTCCATATGCACTGAAGTTATTGCACCATACACATATTTACTACATGCATTAGAGGTGTAGGCCTGACCCCAGTCCTACACATGGCCACCAGCTCTGCACACACACCCTTCCTGCTGTGTGCACGTGGGACTCCCCCAGTAGGAAGCACAATAATTGGTAGCAATTTTCCAGTAATTTCCCTTGAAATCCATGTAAACTTCTACTTCCATAACATCCTTTGGTAAGAATTTCCTCAGACCTTCCGCTTCTCCTATGACAATCTCTTTTTTAGTTTGGATTTTGCTCCTGATATCTTATCGGCTGTCTCAAAATGTTGCAAAGTAAGAAACAAGGAGCAGCCAACTCCTTTTCATCGTCTCTGTGTAACTCATGAGTTTATAAACCAGTGCTGTAACATCTCTAACTGGTCTCTTTTCTACAATGAAAAGTTGTAGCCTAATACATCTCAGTCATTATAACAATAGGTTTTGCACATTTGAAGATGGCTGTTGTTTATCCCAATTTGTTCTACTTAATTGTTTCAAACTTCACCATAGCTCCTACACTATAAAATCCTTAATGTCCTTGGTCTTTTCCTGTAAAATCACTCCATCCCTCTCAAAGTGTGCATCCAAACCTTGGCAGTGCCCAGCAGAATAATTCCTTCCATCTCTCTCTTACAGGAATTCTCTAAATGTAGCCCAAGTATTTTCTAGGTTAGCTTTGCAGTAGCCTCACACACTTCGCTAAGACTCACTCTGGGATTCATTTCTATCCAACCCCACCCCATCCTTCTCTGCTGCCTGGTTAATCAATACACATTTGGTATTCATGCAACTGGATATCCCTTCCTACATGCAATACCTCACATTTGTATTGCATGCAATTGCTTTCAGGCCATTTATTTATGTTCACCTTTACACATGCCAGTCCTCCAGCAAATTCCAAGGTGCTCAGGATATAGACTTTAATAAAAAATACTTGGAAGTGATTCTTCCTGGGATTAGACTATTTGGAGCACAGAGCGTTATATCCCCAAAAAGGGTTTCAAAGGGCAAGTTTACTTTCAAGAAATGTGTCTCTGGTTACTGAGAAGATATATACACTGCTTAGACCTCATTGCCTTTGAATCATATAGAATTCAAATTTTAGTGATCATTTATGGCCCATGGAGATGGAAAGTCAATAGGGACTACATCTGGCTGAAAGACAATAAGGAGTCTATCTCTTTTAAGAGTCATGTGTGAAATGTTGTTATGACCTAAATAAAAGCCAGGAGACAGAAGAAATCACAAAATCAGAAACAAATAAAAAGGCAAGTAAAAAATCATTATTATTACCTTGACCATTTACTGAAAGTATTTCCTAAAGGCCTGGCATTAATTCTCTCATGAGGTTCCCACAATTTGCTTTTACTGGAAAGCCAGTAGCTATACTACCATCTCTAGTACTGAACAGATCAGACTGCTGCTGGCAGCTCCAGAGAGGAACCACCGGAAACCAGCCTTCATTTCTTGTGTCATATGGCACTACTATTTAGAGATGAATGATAAGCCTAAAGAAAAAGTACTTGATGAAAGCAGAAGTAAAAATAAAACCGATGATGCATCACAATTCACGAGAAGGTCTGGCTTTTTGGCACTTCAGAGAAATGAATTTTTCACAACATCACTAGCTTTTTGCAAGGAAGTCTGATGTCTTGATTGCAAAATGTCATTAAACAAAAGCTATAATTTCAGGCAGACAAAAATAAATAAATAAATAAATTGACCGAGCCTAAAACTAAATAACATTTTATAAAGTCTTACATTACTTGCTCCATATTATTATTGTTCAGACGTGCTATAGCTAAAGGTGGAGGCACCCTGGCTGGGTGCAAATCAGAAACACATTTCATACGAGAGATGAACCCAAGCTGTTGCCCCATGTGCTACAAGCAGGAGAACACCTTTGGATTCCTCTGTGAGGATTTTCTTTTCTCAGAAATACTCCCTGATATATGGAGAAGGAAGTCTTGATTAATCAGATATTTGATTTTTTTTCAGAATTTTTCTGTGGATAAAAGTATCCATTTTTCCCAGTTCCCACTAAAAGTGAGTGTTTTTCCAGCAGTTCCCAGCAGTCAGGAAGATTATTGCTGCTTTGCCTCAGATTTTCTTAAGATGAAATTCTGTGTTCATTTCTGGCAAATGGCACTGTTCTCACAGCTTTCAGCATTTAACAGCTTTTCAGCTATGAAATTCTCATTCCACAAATAATTTTTTTTTTAAAGAAAAAACAATCATACAGACAAAAAGTCCTGTACTTCTACACTTCACTGCAACATCAGCAGAAACCAAATGAGAGACGAAATTGTGATCACAGCTAAATTCTACAGCAAGTTTTCCAACAAAACTATAGCAGAAACTGACACATGACAACATCTGTCTAGGTTCCCTGTTTGCCAGCTCTTCTAACTCCACTATGCTCAGGACAGGTCATGAATGTTGGCTCTGGACACATTAGGTACACAGGGTCCCCTTACATGACCCTGACAGTGTAATTTGGGGAACAGAGATTGTAAATCCCACCGTTAAATGCATCCATTCCATAACAGGGAAACAATCATTGTCAATGACTGAAAACTGTCAATGCCCATCTTTTTATTTTTGGAAATGGGGTTGATCTTGACTCCAAATCCCCACAGAGATACCAACCAGCTGACCCACTCGTAACAGCAAGGGCCCACTGGAGAAAAATGCCTCTGAAAGACTTTTTCTCCTCTCAACTGTTCCTGTGTGTCTTGCTCTGTAGCCTTATCAGTTTTTTACAGTGGGGAAAGAAAAGGTTACCCGGTAAAATCTGGGATGGTGTTGCTTTTGTGGTTTTAATATTGTGGCATGTACAATGGCTTCTCTTTGTCTCCATGGGCTTGTGCCCATCATCATAGCTATAGAAGCAAGACTGCAAAGCCTTGTGGGACACAAAAACCAGATGGAGGGTGAGAGAGCTTAATCCTGGGTTGCCTGGGAATCCCACCAGTCTTCCCATTCATGGGAGCTTCTGGACTGGGCACTGTCATGGTGCAGGTGCTCCCTCAATGCTCCCAGTCCTCACTCACCACAGAACTGATTACTCCTGGTGAGCATTGACCACTGGCCCTTTCCAACATCTTTCTCTTTCTAAAACGGCATTAAAAGTCAGGGCAGGGATTTTCCACCCTGCTGGCAATGCACAAGTGCTCTCTGTCCCCAGGGTTGTGGGAATACCAGCAAGGTCTGTTACTGTTGGCCAAGGTAAAACAGCCTCATAAATTGAAGTCATTAAGGAAAAGCACGTTGCCTACAGCTCTGTGTTAGTCAGGAACATCTGCTACCTCCAACGTTCCACAAGCTGGGGAGGCGAAAGGAAAGACCTTCATAAAATGAATGTTATACAGAGGGGATACCTACTCCAAAGCTTCCATGGGAATGATAAGATGAAATGAAGCTAAACTTTGTAGAGTTATTGGAGTGCCCAGTTTGCAGTCCTCTAAAGATGACGCTCTTAATGCCTCAAAGAAGAGGAGCTTAGTGGAAAATCAATGCATTTCTGAGGGAAATGAGCAAATGCAGCTTAAACTGCTCCCGGTGGTGGCAGGCCTATGAGATCCTGCAGAACCTTTCTGAGATAATTCTTCCAGCTCTTTCCAGTGACCGAAGACCACCTCCTCATCACAGGGTAGAAAGTCTGTTGCCAGGACCCAGCATGGCCTCGGGACCATCGTGCCACAGGCAGCTCCTATGTTGTTCAGTACCTCCACAGAGGTGATGCTAACACAGAGGAACATGCCTGAGATCAGCTTTGCGTGTGGCATCAGGACTTTCCCTGTCCTGGTAACTAAATTAACACCAATCAGCCGGGAAAGAAGTATAAGAGAGCAGAGGCCCAGGGCTGTTCGACTCTTTCCTGGCTGAGAGCTGTTGTGAGTCAGCTAGAGACACGGACAGAGAGGACCATAATTCTCAGGATGGCAGCATCCTTGGTGCTGCCCCGTCCAGGTGTAGGAACGAGCAGCTTTGTGGTGGTGGTAGCTTACCTGGGGAGAGCTGCCCTCCTGCTTCTGCTCAGTCTGCAGTGCAGCTGACTTGTCTGGAGCAAGCTTCCAGGGAAAACAAAAAAAGCAGGCTGGGCAAAGTCTGCTTGCAGGCTGTGCTGCAGCAGGAGCATCCATCTTAGATCCAGTGGAGGAGGAGAGCTTGGACAAGCTCCCTTTTTAAAGCAACAGTGCTCCTACAGAGCATGGCGAGGAAGGGTAGTGCTACGCCACGACAGCGGTTGCACCCGGTTCGTGCAGAGCACTTTATAGGCATTAGCTAATTGATCTTTGCAAAGCCGCTGTGAGCTACGCAATTAAACATCATCAGTCCAGTTTTACAGGTGCAGAAACTGAGCTGGGCTAATGTAACCTTGTGCAGAAGTAGCCCATGATTTTAGGGTGCTTGAGCCAAAAGGTTTTTGGTCTGATTTTGTAGGTACAAAACACCTGTAGGTCCGACTGACTTTGACAGCGCAAAGTGTCTGTAACTTCGCTTGTAACACAGCTGTTTTTAAAAGCCAACCCCAGAGGTATTTCGAGTTGGAAATCCCAAAATGGAGTCACCATAAACCACTAAGCCATTGGGATAATGTTATTTTTTCCTGTCTAAAGATATATAAGGAGGAAAGTCTAGTGTCAGGTTTAATTAGATTTTGTTGCCGTTATTTCGCTTTATGCATCTAGACACGTATTTCCCTATGGGATGCCTATGGCCTCCTGTGGACCTGTTGTCAGACACTTGGGGTTTAAGAAGGAAAATAAAACTTTTATTGCCCAGAGACCACTTAGACTGCATGACCTGAGGGACTACAAGATGGGACACCCTGGTTTGATCCACCACCACACTACAAAAAACACCACTGGGTAAATAGTATGGTTGTTCTGAAAATGGCATTAAATATCCTATCCAAATTATTCTTTCATGACCACTGACCAGCCTAACTCTGCATTGGCCTTTCAAAGTGGAGAAAACAGGCAACATAGGTAGGAAACGGGGACATGGTACACATCTGAGACACACTGCACAGCTGGGAGCTGATGTTAGTAGAGTGGTATGTGAGGTTTGTTTAATTTACTTTTCATTACCCTGAGGGCATATTTTTGTTATGCAGCAGACCCTTAATAAACATAACACTTTTACCTCTAAGTGTGCTTGACCAAGTTGCTATAAAGGACACCTCCGAGGCCGCCTCTCTCCTGACTTGCTAATGCTGTCGCAGTAGTCTACCAAGGCCCAGATTTTTAAAGCCAGATAGATGCAGGTTGCTACCTCGTGGGATTTTCACTTGTAGGCTGAACAAGTTTGGAATTAAAATTAAAAAACAGGGCAAGTAAGAACACCCACTAGTGCCTACTTGTGATTGTAGGTACATAAATAGCTTTAAAAACCTCAGGTTTATCTCATGCAGGGCTCCAAACTGGAGAATTTGCTTCCCTTACAGCTACAAGACAACAGCTGAAGCTCCTGTTGTCCTTCAAACCGTGCTTCAAGGTACACCCACGTATTCATGCAGCCTTTTTCTCCTCCAAAACTTCCAGATGTGTGAGAGTTGCAAGCTGAGTAGTCTCCAAAGGGACAGGCCTGAAGTAATTCAAAGTCCTTTGTTAGGCACTCTGTCAATGCTGTAAACATTGCTATTTAATTGATGTACTGTTTTTATTATATGTGCCCTAAGGGACCATGCTGACCAGAGCCTCTTGTAAACTGAATAAATAAACAAATAAAGAAGCAAGCATCCTTGCTTCAATCAGCTCGCTGTGTGACAGAAAAGTCTGTGTGGTTTAATGTGGTTTCTACACAACAATCTTGCTGGCTGGAATGCCTTGTTTGATCTTCATTAACCCTGGCAGGCTCTTCCAGCTCCTTCCTCCACCTCAGCAAAGACAGGGAATGCTACTCTTTCTTTCCGGATTTCTAAAGTCACTTTGTTTATTAAATATGGCATTTTAGAAGCTTCCTACAAACTGAAAACTGCCTATTCCTTTCCTTCACCTGGAAAATGGATGAAGAATTTTGTCATATTCTGTTAAAAGGGATGAATTTGTATCCTGCTTTTCCTCCCACTACTTCCCTTGCCTTCATTGTCCATCTACCACTCCCCACAGCTCTGCAAAGCCATGATCTCTCATTTGCTTCTTACTTGCATACTGTCAGGACCAAAATTATTTTCAAATACTTGTCTTTTAGTAATAGCTGCACCAGCCGGAGTCAGGACTACAGTGCAAACGAATGTGTGCTAACTAGGGAGGCAAACCAGCTAAGCCCAAGTACAGACAGCATCATAGACATGGGAGCCATCAGTGAGGTCTGGCCACCCAGATCTTTGCACCGATGCCTGAGTGGGTTTTGCAGCCCGTGTTCACCTCTGGGCTGCCTCAGCAAAAGCACCATGGGTTCCCCGGCTGGCTGGCTCGTGTCTACATGCACGGCAGTCACATATTGACTGCAGTCAGACTTTCATGCTCATGAATGTTATGCATGTGAGCAATTTTACAGCTGTGAGTCATCATCTTGCCTACATTCATATGTTCCTTTGCACTCTGGAAAGAAAGAGTTTTCATTCACCTGAAAAAAAAAAAAATGGGTTTCAAGCAGTATCATGATACAATCACATCTTCTTATAGTGTTCAGCTCCTTGTTATGAAATTTGATTCCTCTGAGGCATGACTGCAGCTTAGAGTGTGGAAAAATGAGTTAAGATGGAAAAAGGTTGTGCCAGCTATGCCTCCCTGAATGCCCACATCGTTTCACCTGACTGTAGATTTCACTCACAAAACTGCTTCAGCTTTGCAGGACATTTATCCTAGATTGTCTTCGAACTTGAGAGCAATAGATTACTGTCGTCAGATGGTCTTTAGTATGGGGCTTAAGGAGACTGAAGAAATGAAGATAGACTGAACTAGAGACTGAACAGAAACCAGTTGTGGGCCCTGGTGTCCAAAAGCTCTTTACCCTTTTCCCCTTAATCATATTGCAAAATTATTTTGGGGCAGTGGAGGTGCTTTTCCCATAGCCAGGCTTTTCTGTGAGCGAAACAAAAAGAAAACAATGTACCCTCTTTCTCCAAAATATGTGAGGCCTCTATTGCCCTTGGACTAGATATTGGCCAAACCAAATTAAGATAAATTCAAAATCAGGAAAAGTGTCATAGAAGGGGTGTTTTTCAGGGGACATTCACAGAATCCTTGGATCTGGACATATTCCTGAAATCTTTTCACAATAGGAAAATCAGACGGGATGTCTACTTCTTTCCCATGAGAAACTGCTAATGTTTGACCTTAATATATGATTAGCTGTTAAACGAATTTCAAGGAGACTTTCCTAGGATAATCTACTTGGCCTTTACCACCCATTTATCACTTCATGGTGGAGATTAGGGTCAATTCTAAAGAACAGAATTACTTAAAGTCTCAACTACATTTTTTTTTCCTGTTAAGTAAATTACTCCTTTATGGGAATATTGAGAGAATTCTTTTCTTCCTTCTAACATATTGTTACGACATAAGTAACTACGAAAGTCATTTAATGAATGACTGCAAATGGAACACCCTACAATTTAGAAAGGATTCACCAAAAGGACTGATGGACTTATGGTAACCCAGGCCGTTCTTAAGATATTTGTGAATTCTAGACGTGATGTTCACCACATTGCTGCTGCCAGGTATTGACCTAGACACTGGTTCTAGGAAGAAAGTAAAGAATCCAGATTAAATCTTAAATAATTAAATCAAGGTGAGACTTAGTGTCTGGACAATGGATAAAGAATATTGTTAAGTTTATGATTCCTAGACATACTCCAGACCCTACCAAAAAAGGTATATATCCAACTGCATCCACCTCAGGCTAAGAAATGCATCGTATCTCATATTGAAATTGATCCGGCCTCTTCCTCTACAACTCAGACAGGCCACACCCACACTAAACAGCACTTGAATTTGGGTTTTTCATGACAACGGAGATCTGTGTTGCATTCCTGTGACATCTGTGTCTGAGGGTACAAAGCATTCTGGGACTGTGCTGGAGAGCTGTGTAGTTTCCAGACAGTTCACTTTAATCTTTAGCACTTCTAGGGTGGTGTCCCATCAGGGACCTGCCCCAGCATTCTCAGTTGGCTTCAATAGCCCGTCAAAAAGTGAGTTAACATTCGTGCAATAGGTACAGCCAGAGGACCAGGACCCTAAATGAGCTGGGAAGCTCTGTCAACAGTGAGACCAACGATGGATTTTTACCAAAATAGGTCCTTGTACTAAGCAGGAATCACATTCAGGTCTTAGGGAGCCAGCTGAGAGTTGGCACCCAGGATCTCCAGATTTGGAGAATAGCGCTTCTCACTAATCCTTTGCTCAAAAGCACGTGGCTCTAGTCTTGCTCTGGGACATCCAAACACTAAATGCCATCTTTGGCACCACTGCTGACCACTTGCTTGTAGTTTGCCAAAGAGTACCTGGTGTGACTGCTTTAACATTTTAAGTCTGCAGATACTCGGTGTTCAGAATGATTGCCAAATTACCTTAATTTAACAATTGATTTTGCAGGAAATGAAGTGTGGTAACAGTCCGTATGTTTACTCTTAATCCACAGCAAACTCTTTTTTTACTGGAAATGAATTTATATGAGATTACTTTATATTTACCGTAGGCAAAGGGCACATGCACAATCAATCGCATGCTCAACAGACAAGACGTCATGTTAATCTATGGGAGCCTGTCTGTGAGTTCAAATCCTTGCATATATGTAGATGAATGTGCAGGACTGTGGTCATTGGTTTTTGTTATTACCTCTACTTCTGCTCCAACACTACGGTTTTAAAGATCTTTATCCTCTGATAAATATCTCTTTTAGCTTCCTTCTGTCACTCCCTAACATATTAATTTTCCTACATTTTTAAAGGTGAATGTCGGTGTACATCCAGTCTATGATTCTACTCTCAATCACATTATTTCTGTGTGTTATTTAGTGATTGTTACTAGTGCCTTTTGTACTATACAGTACAAGAGATTACAATACCTCCCCAAAGCCTTAGAAATCAAAGTTAGATCGATAAAAATTGTTATAAAAATTGTCCTGGAGAGCTGAAAAAAATATATAAATCTTAAAAAATTAAATAACTCATCTACAGGTATTATTGAAAATTACAGGGTTCGAAGAAAAAGATTCATTCAGCTGTGGATATATATACCAGCTTGTTTTACTCTGGATGGTTAACAGAAATGCTGGAATTCTGTTCTTTTAATATGAAACCATTTTTCTGAATAAAATAAACTGCCAGCCACAACCAGTAATTATACCTCTTTTAGTAAGGATATGTAACAGTGGTGTCTGTTTTAGACTATTGCATTTTCAGCCATAGGAAGGAGCTAAAGTTACATAAATTTCCTGGAGGAGTACTTACACAGCTGTTTACCTGGAAATGATGCTCATTTCTTGTGTCAATGTGACACACAAGTTATTTTACAGCTGTGGCAGAGATTAATAAATAAATTGTTGAACTATTAGTACACAATTTATATGCTTATGTATGTACCTCAGAAGAAGATGCCTATATATTCTTTGCAGAATATTGCTAGTGATAAAACCAATATATGCCTCCACTCACTGCATCTTTGTGTGTAACAACAGATTTAAACAATTTAGCACATGAGAATAAATGTCAACAAAAAGTATATATGCTGTTCCTTAGAGCTTAAGGATGCTCACGTGGTCAAATCCTCTATCAGTGTACCAGGGACAAACATAGCTACCCTTGGCTTTTAGGGGAGTTACCTATGTTAATGTTGCACCCATTGATGCAGACTGAAATTCAGTACTGTCTAGCTTTAAAGGGTGCTATTCTCTAAATTGGAGTAGTCAGGCTGAGCCAGGCATGTGCTGGAAAGCAGACAAGAGTCAGAAAGTGGGAAACTGCCTTACAATCAAGGGCAGAATCACAAAGCCACAGCTGAGCCTCCCTCTGACATCCACGCAGGATTTCTGACTACAGGCAAAAGTGGTTTTCCTAGATGACCTGATTACCCCTAGAATTCCCCACCTCTTCATGTCTTATATTTGGATGACAATCTGGGAAGGCTTTATGCCTGTAAACCTGAGCTGCCTTTAAATTAAAAGAACTATTTGCGGCGCTGCCGTAACTGCAGGAGACATTGCAGACACGTGAAGGTGGGCTGGCATCCCAAGGCTCCATCAACTGTTCTCTCCTGCCACCTGTACTCTTCCCCTCACATCCCAGGCAGTCTGCTCTTCCCGCCCTTCTGGCACATCCCATCTCTGCCAGCATATCATGATGCTTGTGTCACATCTTGGCGCCAGAACATAAAGAGGAGAATCTGAACAGGATTCTGTAGCTGTGGGAGAATTATATCTACTACTGTGGTTGCTGATCCATAATGAATATCACAGCCAGAAACGCCCATCTGGAGTCTCCTACCAACTGCTCTTGGGCAGACTTTGATGCTGTGATATCAACCAGTTGAAATTCGACCCTATGGAGGAGTAAAGAAGAAATGGAAACTCTCCCCATAATCTGTTTCTCTTATTTGAGATATCAGAGCAAATGTGGGTCATATTTTAAAGTATTTCTCTGCATTATGTGGATTAAAAACATCCTACAATGAAAGAAGGGTCAATTTTAACTTCTACTAGTATGTTCTAAAGAAAGATAATCTGAAAAATATCTTGAGGCAAAGAAACATAGTTCTTCTGAATTGACCATTCCCAATGTTTCTGTAGAGGTTTCTTACAGCTCTCTTGAACAGTGGAATATATTGCTGTTGTCATTATCACTTAAAAGAATGAATCCTGTCTGCAACTGTTAACCTAAAGATACATAAATCCATCCAGTTTTAGGTCCGTCCACTCATCTAACAAAGATAAGAATAGCTTGCAAAACATCTAATCAGAGAGACTCACCTTGCAGCTTTAGACATTTTGAAGCCCACACAATTAGTTGAGTCTTGCTTTGACACGTACCAAGACTGTTGGATAAAGTGCCCTTTAACTGAACATTGGTCGTTATACACTAAAATGATTGTGTAAAGCAATATGCAACTGTGTAACCAATTGGGTCTTTGAGACTGCCCTGAGTAGTGAAAAGATTTTGTGTATAATGGCTGTTACTTTTCTTCCTGGAATGTTGGCTTTATTCCAGCATCCAGGCTTGCACAACTCTGTAATAAACAATATCTCATCTCTGTGTGCTAAATTTGGCTCGTTTGTATGCACACTGGGCAAAGAACCCTTTTTTTGGGACAACATTGCCATTTTTCAGTGCAGACACATTTCTCATACCATGAGAAAATCTGACAGTTCTAAAAATGTTTCTTTTTTTTACAGGAAGGAAGACTGAAGACCATGCTGTTTTTACTAGGAGCAAGGAATGTTCTATGCCATGCATTATTTAACATGAAAAAATTTAGATCACAGAAGTGCAAGATAATTCATGTTGGAAGGGACCTCAGGCAGTCTCTGGTCCTCACTCCTGTTCAAAGAAGGATCAACTATGAAGTCAGACAACGTTACTCAGGGTTTTATCCACCTAAGTCTTGAAAACTCCCAAGGATGGGACTGCACAGCCTCTCTGGGAAACCTGTTCCACTGCTTGACTGTTCTAGTGGTGAAAGTTTCTCCTTATAACCATTCTGAACCTCTCTCAGTATATGCCCATTAACTCTCATCCTTCTACCATATGCCATTGCGAAAAGTCTAGCTTCATCTCCTCGAGGAACAACTTGCAGCAATTCAGGTGTGTGGTTAGGTCCCTCCTTCAAAGGCTGAATATGGTTGGGTCTTCCAGTCTCTCCTCAAAGGCAAAGTGCTCCAACTTTGACCATCTTGGTGGACATCTACTAAATTTGCCTCAATTTATCAACATCTTCCTTGTGCTGGAAGGTGCATGGATTCTGACAATCTTTGAGAAGAGGGAGATAATCACTTCCCCAGACAGATTCCTGTGGTACTCCACTTGTCACCAGTCTCAAGGTAGAGAGTGACCCACTAGGTGTGATCATTCAACCAGTTTGTTACTTGTCTAGTTGTCCAGCCATCCAAACAACAACAGCCCAACTTGGATATAAAAGGAGGTTCGTCAAAAGTCTTGCTAGAGTCAAAGGAAATGGTGTTAATGGGTACTCCTTACTCACACGTCTATTCATTTTATCATAGACTTATGACAATCATGGCCCTGTCCGATGGACACCACTGCTTTTTAACAATGGTTTTAATTACCTCGAAGAAGCTGGATTAAGAAGAGAATGGAATCCAGGATGAATTTGTAGAGATCAGAAAGATCATAGAAAGCCACCATGGTCTCATTCTCTCTTTAAACAAACTCTCCTACTGCTACTGAACCAAAAAGCCCTGCCAGGGAGAGAAAGGATGAAAGGAGAAGAGTAAAATGAGAAAAAACCAACAGGCTGGGGCATGATGAAGGCACAGGTCAGAAAAGGAAAAGGGTACAACTGCCACAGAAACACAAATATGTTGGTAGGGAACCAGAGGGGCAACCTGAGCCGAGCACTCACAACAGCACTGTGCTCCCGTGAGGTACCCACTGAGCCAGGGGACATCACTCTCTGTTGCTCTGCCCACAGGCAGGAGGATGAGGGGAAGAAAACAGAGCTCGCCCTCCATAAAGCCTCCACTGTCAAATTCCCTCTTCCAGCCGACGTGCATGCCCAAGGCTGGAGGAAGTTGGTGAGGATGTCTGATGTGCGCCTGGGGTCTTGATGAGGAGACACTTCACATCCAGAGACAAGATATGGGGCAAAAGAGGCATTGGCCCATGTTAGAGACTGAAAAGAATAATGGCTCAAACATTGTGGTAAAAACAGTTCATCTAGCACAGGAGATGGGACATCCCTAGTAGCAGGAGATGGGACATTTGTGATAAAGGTGAATTGTGATTTACATACCAAGGACAAGCTAAGGAGGCACAGACAAAGGCCGGCTGGATGATATAGGAGGTGGCACTAAGGTAAAAGCCAAGACCTTTCAAGATGGCCTGAGACCCTTCAGGACTTTTCTGTCTTTCATAATCACACCTCAGTAACGCCGGCACAAAAGACCAAAAGTTACGCAAACAGGCAATCCAGAGGAATATAAAGGCTCACCCTGTGCAAGCACTGGTTGTACCCACCCACCATCCTGAGGACCACTCTGACCACCACTCTCACCAAAGGGACTGAACAAGACACCGGAGGACACCGCACATCTCTGGATCCGAGAATACAAGCCCTGACATGCACAAAGCGGAGCCATAGGGATGGTGAAATATTTCTCTCTCTCTCTTTTCTTTTTTCCTATACTTATATTCTTCTGCTTTCCTTTTTATAAGTAATACAGTAACATAAGATTTACAGCCCCACATGTGCCGCAAACTTTTTATGTTTACCAATCGAACCTAAAATAACGTAAATCCTTCTGCCACCAAACCCTTTGGCAATTAGGCCAAGCTGCAAAATAAAAACCTTTTGCTTACGGAGCTTAAGTGCTGTGTGTGCTGTTTTCCATCCAAGGGGACTCACAAACCTGAGTCACATCTCCCCCCACTCATACCTCTGGGCAGGACTTGAGAGTCCATAATGGCCCAGTGCTCTAGTAGGGCTGTTAAAGTTTTTAAAACTAAAAATCTAAAAGCCATAGCTTAAGAATCAGATTTGTCATGATTTTAAATTGAATATATATTTGGTTTTAAAAACAAAAGCACTAAAATTCAGACTCATGACAATCTACACTAAGCCTAGCCTTAATAAAATTATTACAATCAATTAA
Source organism: Pampusana beccarii (assembly GCA_013399365.1). Taxonomy (NCBI): domain Eukaryota; kingdom Metazoa; phylum Chordata; class Aves; order Columbiformes; family Columbidae; genus Pampusana; species Pampusana beccarii. The sequence continues at coordinate 259,554 of VWYH01011067.1, forward strand.
AGAAATAACAAAGTGTATTGCAACAGTTATTCATCTCCAGAATTTAAGGAGTGCTACCTTTTTCATAATGACAGATGAAACTGAGAAATTGCTGCTTTTTATGACAGCTGAAGCTTTCTAAATACGTCACATTACCCTGTATTGTAGTTTTTACAAAACACTGACTGCAAATATTTACATGCTTTCCAAAGGCCAGTATTTTCTGCTTTTGTTGTGTAAATAAGCATTTGCCTTCATTTCTTTTAGTTTCTATTTATTATCAGATGCAGTAGGAATATTTTCCTCCTGTGAATTAATCCATTGAAATCTGAGAAAATGACTCAGAAATGAATTAAGAGACATGATGTTCTCCTCTTCCATTTCATAAATAAAAGCAGATAGAAGAACATGAGATCTACAATAGCTAAAATTTAAAGAACACATGGCCGGTTTTTTAAAGTACCTAAAAATGTGAGACTTTGAAAAGTATCTACCACGACTAGGTTCCTAATTCTGATTTAGTACAGATGCATTTATGTTATTGAGAATGAAGTGTCTGGCTTGTGGGTTTTGAAAATCCCACTGATTACCTGTTTTCTCTGCTGGACACAGACACATCAGATTTGCAGTCCACCGTCTCTCTAACTAATTTAGCTACAAGTTACATCCAAATGCAATGTAAAAATCCAAATATTAATACAGAGAAAATATGTTATAAACTATATAATGTATTCAATGAATGTGTAAGTATCATGCACCCTTCCCAATGCATCCTTCTCACTAGGAAATAAGGAGAATCAAGTTTTGTGTAAAAACCGTATCTGTCTGCACATCCTCACATTTAAGTCATTGGACCAGTCAATGAGAAAGATTCCTTAGGACATTAAATGCAAACAAAATAAAAAAAAACACAGTTTAACTGAAGATTTCCTGCCTCTGATTTAATTCATTATTATAACCAGTGATTTAATTCATTTCAATTTAAATCAATCTATGTTGCCTCAGGTTCCCTATTTATCTATTTCACATTTATAAAATGGGTAATATTAGGATGAGTTTCTTCCATTTGCCAGCGTGCCTCATTAGGAAGAGTGATGCCTCTTACAGCAAAAGTGGATTTTGCTCTTCTCCACGGTCTCTTGATGCTTTGCTGATTCTGCCTGCAACAGTCAGCCAGAAACACGACGGGTTTTTTTTGTGATGTGGACATTTGTCCACTAGATGCTGCACTAAGCCCACCTACTTATTTCACACTGCCAGAGACCTGCACTCCTCTGAGTAACACTTGAAGGTGTCCAGGCTACCTTGGCAAGACGTGGGGTGCTTGGGCTTATGGAGACAAGGTGCCTACATTCAGTATCCCAGCCAGGTTACATCTTTAGTCTTGGACTGGGTGATAGCGAAAAACCTTTGTTGTGACTTGCCAAAGTGATGTACAGGTTAATTATGAGTCAAACTCCCATATATACCTATATACTCAGAAATATTCACTTTGTCATACTGAATGAGGATTACTATCTCTTTTTTGAGTTCCTTCCCTCTCGAGGGAATGCACATCTCCTGGCTTCTGGAGCGTGCTCTGATGTAAAATAAAGAAGAGCTGCGGACTTTGTTGTTTGTTCCTGGGGTTCAGGATTGCTGGGGTGATGCTCAGCTCCAGCAGAGTAGCTGGGGCTGTGGGTCCCTAGCAAAGAGGAGATCCTATGCCCTACAGGAATGGGAAACTTTAGACATGTTTCTCTCTTCAGAATTTTCTATAGCCCTGCTCAAACAGCACAAGACAGCCTGTCATGACTTTCTACTATCTAACTGTGACCTTCTACCATCTTGTTTTTCCCACTCAAAAAAACCCATACAGTTCAAACGACTATTTCAGGAGGGAAGATGACACTGAGGTGGAAGAGATGCCAAAGTAACACCAAGGCCCTGTCACCAAAACCACCCATGTTACGGTCAAAACCAGGGGTCTCTGCAGCTTTCCAGTGTGTCCAGGTTCAGTGGGACGTGGAGGTGGTTTTAACAATACTGTTTAGACTCAGATGCCTAAAGTCTACTGCAGGTTTAACCCAGCCCAAATGTCTTTCAAGTTGTTTCCTCAGGAGGTGATTTATTAATTCAAACAGATATTTCCAAAGTGACAGAATAAATAGTTCTTTCCTCAAACTTTTACTCTGTGTAACATTTTCATTTATACAACTGCCATAGGAACCCATGCACTGTTTTACCTGCCATATTGCTTTCTCAATCCCTTGAACAAGATAGAAGTTCCCTGCCTAGTTACTTTTCAGCCTATATGTCCTTATGGGGACAGATCAAGCTATCATAAGAAGCTTAGATTTCATTAGCTTTCACTATATATTTGAATATCTCCTATTTTGTGCCCTGGTGATGGAACTTAAAAGTCTTGGCGATAGTGAAAAATTGAATATTATTCTCCTTTAGCTTAAACTATGTCTGTCAAGAACAAATACTGTGATTTCTATTTCTAATACTGCATTTGTGTCGTATGACTTGTTTCAGCTAATCCTTAAATGGAACTGATTTTGGTAAACGCTATGCAAAGCCAAAGTAATTTCCTAGTAAAACAGTACACCAGTACTTGAACTCCAGTCTTCCCCTTACAAAACACTTTAGCATTTATTTTGGAGCTTGTTATTTCATTTACATCTGCAGCCAACCAATGGACAGAGAATGAGCTGATTTCCCAAAGTGGCTTTGCCTTCTTGACTGGAGAATTAATGCAAAGGTAGGTGAATGCATTTGACTGTAATCCACCTTGACACAGGATCACAACCCTAAAGATGGCCACTGCTCTTTGTGAGGGCCAAAATCTCCTGCACAACACTGAGTTTCTCGTGTGACATTTAGCTTCTCACCATGGAAAGAAAAATAAAAGCCAGAACTTGACTTGAGAAACCTCTGACTACTTCTCCTTCCCCAGCTACTTGTCCCCTGCATCTGAGTGGGGAAACAATCAACACTGGCTGCTTTTCAAATATTAACTTAATTCCTCTGCTCATTTGTTGTTTCTAGGCTGTGATTTTATAAGGTTCTAAGTATGTTCTAACACAGCATTTTCGGGAAAAAAAACCCCAAACAATTTGTTCTTCCTGAGCTGTAATTTGAGATCTGTCTGAGGACAGCTTAGACCAGACCGCTAAAATTATGTCTGCAGGATGTGTCCTCAAGCCCATTCTACATGCCGGAGCACGTCACACACAGACTCAGCTTTCTGCTCAAGTATCAAACTGCTGGTCTGCAACACCACGTGCTCTGGTATTTTGTACTGAAAAACCTGTTTGAAAGAAGTGAAGTTGTTCTAGGTTTACAGGGAAGGTACATCAGAACCAGAAGATTTGTGTATGCGGTGTGGGTGTGACATACCTGCTCTCAGGGAGTCAGGCCGTATGTGCCACCAGGCCTGGGTACCAAAGACCCCCTTTGGGAAGGTTTTCTTTATGGGTTAGGCATATTCTGCATGGTTAACATCACGCTATCCAAGGACTTCCCTACGAAAACAATGGTAACTATATACTGTCTTGGCAGACAAATACAGCAATGAGGAAACTTATCCAGGTTCCACTACATGCAGTGATCAAATTGGCACTAACTGTCCCAGGACTAGACAGGTAATTTTCCTTCAAACTTTGTTAGAAGGGCTGGCCCCAAATTGTCCCTAAAACGAACTGCAAATTCTGACTAAATTGTTGTTATTATCGCATTATATATTCTGAAACTTCACCTTCAAGTACCTTTAACTGCATGGAAAATTTGAAAGAAAAATATGCAGGAAACATTAGACGAAAGTTTTAACTTCAAACTGAGTTAGTCACAAAATAGAAACAAAAAAAACCTGGCAGTCTTCAAAGTCTGCAGGAAAACTCCCCACAACCTTTCTGAAATTCCTTCCACTTTTGACTTTTCAGGTCAAATTAATTTGCCAAGGCAAAGTTTTTTGTTTAGTACCAGAAGGAATGATTATACGAGTCAGACTGAGCTCTGTAACACAAGACATTAATTTTCTTCCATTTACCTTGTACTGAGCCCAGTAATTTGAGCTAAACTACATCATTTCAGCCCATGAAAAACTAAATTATTAAGTGCCATAGGCAGGGAATAGAAAAGAACAAGGTGTTACCTTGGGCTTCAACAATAACAGGGAATTGATTAGGTGAGAAATGATCCACGCTCCAAGCTATAGCAAAAACTGAAAAAGAATCCCAAGGTTCCTTCTAATTTGACTTGCGGAAAATTCATCCCTGTCCCTAAGTCTCATGATAAATTTAATCCTCACCAGCTGGCTAAGATGTACCAGCCAAGCATTTAAAGCAGAGGATTCTCAATACCCCCTCGAAGCACTGGCCTACTCAGTCTGGCATGTCTTCTCTAGTTACATCCAACACTGATGTTTGAAAATAAGGGAAAAAGTATTCATTTCTGAGCACACATATTCAACTTGGATCGTGGAGGAAAACAATCCTTCCTGAACCTTGTGATCAAATGGACATTCTTCAAATATGAGGCTTAAGGACAGAACGGGTACTGTCCTGGAACAAAGAACCACCTAATCTTCTGGTTCTGACAATAACTATTAATGAATATTTGGGGAGGATTTTGCAAACAATGTATGTATTACCTTTCCTTTTGGTAAACTGTCCCAGTTCCCAACAATTAGTATTAGTATTAGATGCAGTATTCATACCATTATGTTTAATTGACAGATTTATCTTCCATAAATGCATGATATTTACAATTATACATTTATGCAGCATAATTATGCACTGTCAGAAAGCACACATTCTAAGTTTTAAATCTGATACTTCATGTTTTTATAAGGTACACGCTACATTTGGTAATGTAGAAAAAAAAAACAAGCAAAACAAAGACATGTTCCCTTTCCATCTTTTCTAGGCCTTTCAGCATTATTATAATATACATATATATATGAAAACTTAATTATAGCTATTGACTACAAGTCATTAAGACGATGATGAGAATCATTATCTTCATATTGACCAGGAAGCATCGGGAGCGTGTTGAAAGCAATGCTGATCTCACCGTGTTCTGGCTACAACCCATAAAATGGGTAAATGGGACACGTATTTTCATTGACAGCAAGGTCAGAAGGAAGGAGGCAGCCAGACCCCTGCAAGCACAGGGCACAGGATGTCTCCCAGAAGCCAGATTTAAGGCAGATCTTTAAAGAAGATTATCTAATCTCATTTTAAGAACTGGTAATGTTTACCCTCACTGCTAAGTGGTGCTGTTTTATCTGATTTCTGCTTTCAGCTCAATGGGTAACTTTAAACCTTTCCCAGTGAGCTGGAAAACCCCTTCATATTTTCTCTTGATGCAGGAACCCAAGCCCAGTAATCAAATCACTTCCACCCTTTCAGCAAGTGGAACGGATTGAGGTCCGTTAGCCTGTTATGGGAAGGATTATTTTTCCATCTTCTTTTTAATTCTTTCCACTGCTTCCACATCTGTCTTAAAATAGCAACTTGGAGAAAATTCTAGCAAGTATCTTATTAGTTCTAAGCAAAATGTTACACCACATTTCTATTTCTTGCTAATTTTTTTACACACCCAAGGCTCACACTGCATTTTCTAGTCACAATATTACACTTAGAACAACATTTTGGAAAAATTGCTTACAGCATTATTTGAATCCTTCTCTGAGACTCATATCTGGATATCCAAACTAGGATTTTCCCTTGCTGTTGAAGTTCCCAATGTGTAAAATTGATTTCCATCTCTACACATTTTGCCTCTCATTGCTCCTAATTTCAGCAGTCATAGGCATTGTGTTGCTCTCTTTTGCTTCCTTTGACAACAGTTTTGTATCTTCTGCACATCTTTTATCTTTTATTCCACGCTTTGTGCAACACTTCTGTTTTACTGTTGTTTTGCATTCCCCTTTATTCTGTTTTGGTTGGTTGGTTGGTTGTGGGGTTTTTATTTGTTAGTTTGGGGTTTCTTGTTTGTTTGTTTTGGGTTTTTTTTGTGTTTGTTTCTTTGTCCCATCAAGGAAAACTTTTTCACCATGTTTTCTGAGACATGACTTTGAGGACACTCAACACTTCCAAGCTATGCTAATACTTCACATTGCAAGGATATTACCTTTTCACATACATGCCAGGAGTTATTTTAATATTTGAAAAATAATGCATTAAAAATAATTATTGGCTGATGCTACATTCTGTTTGTATAAAAATAGCCAGACCATTATTATTGCTACCAAGGCAACTACTAATTTTTGGTTCAGCAGTTAAGCACTTGTGTGTCAGAAAAACATCTCTTGTTGAGTTACTGGAAAGGTAACAGAACATATTTGGAAGTTGTGGGGGCCATCGCTTTCTGCAATATAGCCAAAAATGATGTAGCTAGAATTTATACGCAGGCATCCAGGCATTGTGCTGGAGTGAAATGCCATGTAACAATGCCTCCTAATTTCCACAAAACATTAATGCCAAATCCTGCAGTTTATTCTAATTTCTGGGGAAGTGCTAGCTGATTGCAATGTCATTCCAAAACACAGTAAAATCAAGAAGGAAAAGAAATAATCTAAAATTACTAAAAACACTAGCCCTGGTACAGAATCCAATATATTTTCCCACACAATGTTTGTGATTGTCAAAAAAAGCGATGCCATCAGTATCTATTCTGTTAGCAATTTTGGACTTGCTGTGTTGGAGCTGTAGAGGAGGAGCACCCAGCATATGGTGCTGGCAGAGAATTGCCATTGTTCCTTCAAAGTCAAGGTGTCAGGAGCAAAGAGGGTCCCTTTGTCTGCAGAAGGAGATGTCACTGACACCATTTTTGCAGCCTATTCATTGGTTTAAGGACAGGCAATAGATAATGGGACAAGCCAATGCACCCCAAGACAAGAAAAGAAACATATTGTCACCAGATAAATCAAGATACTTAAGAACCAGAAAGGTTAACATTTAAATTAAAATAGAGAAATGGGACAAAAGAAGTCACAAAAACAGTCTTGCAGCCGGAAGGTACTAGAAACTCCTTTATACATAAAATCTAAACAAGAAAAAGGAGGCAAGAACACCTTTGACACCAAAGACACAAAAGCAGAAATTTTTGGCTTGGAAGTGGATGTTTGTGCTTTTTTTTCTTTTATTTTGACATAGCAGAAGCAAAATTCGAAGCTTTAAAATCTTGCTTCCAGCCTCAAGTTGCACTTCCAGGGAAGCAACCAGTGGCAATACTGCAATGGGTCGGCACTTTCACTGAAATTTTGAAAATACCAGATGAAGGGGGCAAAAGGCAACTCGCTTTAAACAAGGATTTATGAAAAAAAGCGGAGAATGCGAGATTTTGAAGTGAAAATCTGAAGTCAATTCTTCGGTCTCAGAATGATGCTAAATATTGGGGTTTGCACTCCTCCACAGTTTCTGTAGCAGTTGCTGTGGTGAGACGGTGCCAAAGCTGCAAATGCCACTCAGCTCAGCAGGTATTCCCAGCAAAAGGACACCAAGCCCTTCTGTGTGTTCATTATTTACCAGTTTTCACACAACATAGACCTTTGTAGGGCTGCAAACAAGACCATTGCTCTGTATTTCACTGTCCTATGCTCTGACATTAAACAACTGCATAAAAAAAGGATCTAAATTTTGTTTGCTTACAAACTAAATCCTTGCAAGTGTGCCAGCTGAGCTATAGACTTAGCTGGGTTTGACCCCAGAAGGAAAATGTAAAGGGCAAATTGACTTTCTAAGTGACAAAGGGAACTCACTAATTTAATACGATGACAGCAGCAACTCACACTCATCTGGGTTATCATGTTAAATGGGCCTTTAACTACATCACTGCTGAAATGCATCAGACGTCTGTCAATAGAGAGCACAGATCTCACTGCTGGAATGGCAAACCACTAAAGATGCTTTTTGGGATTGCTAAGCCCTTCTTGAGATACAGCAATGTCTCGATATAGCCTATGAGCTAAGTGAAAATCGAAAATTCTTAACATGACTCATTTAGAGCTTATAAAGCACTTACTAACCCTGATTGCTATAATTATAATGCCAAAAACATCAATAACTTGGAAAGAATTATAAAACGATTTGGATACTAGCTGCCAAGCTCTAAAATAAAAAACTCGTATAGCTTATAACCTGTAAATTCATGGTCTCTCTCTGATTTTCTCTCCATCTGAGTATACCCACTGAAAACCCAATACTGACCCCAGGCCTTGCAAGACGTTTTTTCCCTGAACAAAAGCTACCTGTATGTTTTTCAAGCCTGAATTTAGAGAGCCCTTCTCCAATATTTCTAAAAAGCTTTGTCCAAAACATACAATACCCCTTCCACTCATATATCTTTGTACTTCTTACCTTTTTAGACACATCTTTGCTAAATTATATATAGGAAAGGGTCAGGTTTTTGAGCTTTTCCAGATATTCCCAATACATCATGAGTGAGAGTAGAAAAGGGAAAAAAAAGAAAAAAAAAAAAAAAAAAAAAATCATAGACAGTATTACTAAGAGGACAAATGTTTTTGAGTTATGCTTTCTCTTCCTTGTGTAATGTGCTGCTTATAATCATTAGAGTTCTCCCTCGCAAACCTTTCTTCTTGAAGAGTGCTGACCCTTACCCTGCTCTCCCATCTATTCCTCTTCCACTCCTCTTTCCATCTGCTCTGGTAAAACCGTTAAATCTGCATTAAGAGCTGTGAAAAGGGGAGTGTTTGACAAACTGACTTGTCTGCTGTTGACTCTGGTATCATCTGCTGTCATTCGCCTGCATTGCTGTCAGCATTAAAGGTCAAAGAAAAGAGTAAGTGGAGCTCCTGAGGGGCAGCAAGTTGGCATCTTCCATCGTCTATAGCAGCCAAGTTCGTTGTAACAGCCTTAAAATGTTCCAAGGCTTTCGTTGTCTGTGCCACTCAAGTTGCAACACTGGACCCAGATTTTCACACAGTTTGAGTAAATTTTTCTGCTTTATCAGTTTTCATGTACCAATACACAGGTAAAAGTTCTCCGAAGCTCTAATTACAAGAGAATTTCGAAATCCTAATCACTTGTCCCCAGGAGAATGAAAGATGTATAAGCAGACACTAATGTACTAACCACTGGTACTTAAACACAGAAATAGACTCCTAATTTTTACAAGATCTGTCAAGAAAGGAACATTCTTGCAGTTCGGAACTTGAGTCAATTAATTAAAATGGCAAATAAAGGCACAAATTTTAAACCTAGCTATCTGAACTTAACTTTATCTGCTGATGTGAGTGACAAAAGATGTGTATAAAAAGTATACATGTTAAAAGACTCAGTCACATAATCTTATGCACAGACATTTGAAAATCAGTCTCTATTTTATCATTAACCATGTGCACTTATGCAGATAATGAATAGAGACAGAAAGCTTAATACCACACAAGCAAATTTCCATATGGCACAGTTTAAGTAAGGACTACCTTTTCTATATCCTTCCACTTCCCAGACCCCAATACTGTAAAAAAGTCAATATACATGATCACAAAAACTTTTCATTTGAGACTTCAGTGACACCGGTTTTGCACTGGACAAGGTTTACAAATAGCAAATGTTTATCTTGCTGTTTCTAATCCTTAATTTGCATTGAAGCTATAATCCTTCCCTTTGATTTTCAATGAAAGCAGCAGTTAAACATATTTTTCCAGTTTTCTGACATTTCCAGAGTGTGCTATTCCTTAGATCATTATTCTGGCTATCTCTTTCGATCCAGTCTTCTCTTTTGCAATTCTTGCCAATTTTTTCCTTTTTTTTTATTTTTAATCTAGTTCCTGTCAATCTATTACAAACTTTCTCAGAAGTTGCATTTGGCACAGGATTTTTTTTTTTTACTATAATCTTAAACTTTCTCATCTTTCCCATCTGTTTTATATGACAGTAATGAGAGTCTTAAAATGGGACTCTATTTTCGCAGTGTTCCAAAAATGCCTTCTGTGCTGTATATTGTTTAGCGATACACTTTGCACAGCGCCATTAATCTCTAAGGGCCAGATGCTGATAGTGGGTTTTAGTGCCCTCAACTTCCATTAGAGCCAGAAGAGGCAAGGAACCTCCTCTTAAAGCAGGGAGAGATCAGTGCTTGGCAGAAGCAGATGCTAATTGACCTGTTGGGAGAAACATAAATGCACAGATATGCCTAAGTGTGCTTGTTTTTGTTTAAGACTAACCACAGACTAACCTCGTGGTTTTTCTGCAGTAAATAGCAGTTGTTATTTTTTCTGAACCTTTATAGCCCTTCATTTACAAGCTGCAGGGAAAAAAAAGCTTATTTCAGTTTCCTTCACTGAAAACTGTTTTTTTCAGTGATAAAAATGTATTTACTGAAAGAACGAAAATGAGAAAATGTACCTCTCAACTTGAAAGTGTGAATGGTAAAACCAGCACCAAGTGATATTACCAAATCTTCCGTGTCTAAGCTATAATCCAGACATTTATCAACTTGACTAGTTTCTGTTACGCCAAGTAGAGAATATCTGTAAACATTCCTAACTTATTTTTTCTCATAACAAGGAAGCTTAATGTCCATTTGCTGCAGAGCCAGGAACCACCCCTAGATATTGCTGACCTGAACAACATGGCAAAGGAACAGATTCCATTTACGTGCCACTGTATTTCACAGTAATAACAAACTAACCCACCCACTGGTAAATATGCAAACATAGACTTGGTCTGCTCTTTCGAAACAAAATAATCCTTTTTAACTGAACTTTATTTAGTAAGTAGGAGTTTGGCTAAAAGAGTTATTATAAGAGGAAGTATAACTCTTAGATCTTTGTGACTCTCGCGTATTTTATTTCCTTCCTTGCTGGTTCATCCACAACGTTTATGACAACTCATCACTTTCACTCCCATGCATTTAATGAGGGAGAATCAAGCTGTACAGTTCAGTTTTATAAGATATTACCTCTGAACAGGAAACAAGAGGTTTCAAAGGCCGGTAGAAAAGAAACACGGGACTGGGAGTACTGAAGTACTGGGCAACTCCATCTTCCACGTTACTCTGGGCCTCTAGGCATTACATGAGGACATCTGTCTGCATTTTTCAGTTATAAAAAGTCAAAAAATGAATGTTAGTGATTCCTCTCTTGCATAGTGGTGAGGTAATATTCCCCTCCAGAAAAAGAGTGAAACTAATCCATTTCCAGAAATACCAGGAGCCAATTGGAGGCAGGTTTATTTCTACTAGAGATAGTGGATTATTCATTATTTCATGGGATTAGTGGTATGATCCCTGCCATTCCTGCTATATCATAGTCCTTGTACAGCATCAGCAAAACTCCAACAAATTATTTTGTAACGCCTTGCTGGAAGCGATGAGAAAACAAGTATGTCCTTGAAAGAAATCTTTGCACTGGTCAGCTTCTGCAACTGCCAATTGTTTGAGAAAAAGAGCCCAGTTTCATGCTGAAGATATATGCTGAAATGTTTTACATTTATATTCACAGAGTCACATTCCCACTTATAGACTGAGAATACTGTATATGATAATTGTTAATAGTAAAATTAACCTTATTTAAACTGAGTTCTTTAAAATATCGGTGTTTAAGTCATGTTGGATACACCTAAAATTAACAATTTAAAATTGTAAATTTAACAGCACTACCAAATTCTGCTAGGTACTAGAAGTCAGTTGACTTTACTGTTGCGTTCTGAAAACTTCTATCAAGGTTTTGACCCAGGTGAATGAACATTGCCCAGACAATCCATGGGCATGGTTCAGTAGATAGCACTTTAGGTGCATCCTCACCACTCTGGAGAACAGTCGAGCTTAACAGTGGGGCTGTAAACTCTTCCACGTCTGCAAGACTGTGGGCCAAAGAATAACCTTGGGCTATTTCTTTATATATGTCTACCCTCAGCTCCTCTAAAATCAAGGAGGAGAGAGAGGCACCTCCAGAAGGCAATTTTTCCACCTAAAATGGGTACCTGTTTGAAGTACAACTATCCTTCTGAGATGCTTTTTCTTCTCTCTCTGTATCTCCACTGACTATAGAGAGATTTAGACATTTATCATTTAGGCAACCAACAAGACAAAACCTTAAACCACAGTGATAACAAGGCCACAGGGAATGTCATCTGGGCACTCTTCTCTGTAGACCTCTGGTATAACAGAAGCACTTGGGGCATGTTTGGAAGAGAAACAGTCATGATATTTTTGGTTTTCATATTATATCTGCTACACAACTATTATTTCCTAGTTCTTCCACATCACCTCCTGACTCCAGATGAAGTTGAAGCTCCATCATGCCATGCAGTGTGTGAAATCACAGGATAGAGACTTAAAGCCTAAACAGAACCGCAGGTGGAAAAGTGAAGCCTCACTCTCAGGTGCATAATAGCCAGTGTAGGCTGACAGCTAGACACTCAAACACAAGGAACACCAAGGAGAAGAAGGCTCTTCCAAACCTGAAGATGTTTGATGCTCACTGAAACGTTCACTGCAAACTGGTGCTTACTTTCTCTCACCGAGAAAAGGTTTTGCACTGACTTTAATTCATCTTTGTAGAAAGGGAAAAATACAGCCCATTTTTGCCTTTTCCACTATATTTTTCTTCCACTAGAGCTTCCTTTCCTCCTCCTCCTCTCTCAGATAAGAATAGGACTGGATACCTGGAGGACAAGCTGTTTGGGGTTCACCAGGAGAGAAAGCAGGAGAAGAGACAATAGGACATCTCTGTGAAACTGGCCTGTGTCACTCCATTTCTTTACCAGGTGTTGATTACACTAGAGCAATGTGGGTTTACTAACTCACCAGGATGCATTGCCTCACTGGACATAAGGGAGTTTGTAGACAGAGTCCCCAGGGAGGAAATCAAGGAACGGCCAAGCCCAGAGGGGATCCTACTCCTCTATTAGCTCAGGGTTTGTTTTCTTTGTTAATGAAGCCATAGACGTTCAAAGAGGAGAACTAGGGATTCGCTAAATGGAAATTATATTCTTAGAGTGAGCACTGCTAGCGATGTGCTACATCAGTTGATGTCCTCCAGAGATGAAGTGGGACAGAGCAGTTGGGAAAAAGAACCAGTGAAAAAATGCAGTGTACAGTAACCGTGTTAACTATTGACCTCTTGCAATGTATGAAAATTGTGGAAATTAAGTCAAAGTAGGAAAAACTGGATAGAGATGAAAATGCAATATAGTTAGGTTTCCATGCAGCTCACGTCCTATTTATGGATTAAGTCTGATTAATTCATATTTCATATCCAATTGCTCACTGAAAATAGCATTGTTTTGGGTTTTTTTGCTATTTCACATCACCAGCTTTCCCATGTCAGAGACGGAGCAGCAGCTGCTGAGAAGTTCAGTGTCAAATTCATTTGCCACTAGATGGCAACTGCTTAACTTTCCCACAGCACTGCAGAAAACCTGGGAAGCATCAGCTGAGCATCTTCTCCAGACAGACTGCTCAGTAGTTTCATAATGGTGTTTCTTTGCAGCTACCTAAAGATTAGCTGCTAATTAGTTCAACTTGTGACAAAATTTGCACAAGACACACGTTAAAATGGGATACTCAGGTTAAAGGTAAAAAGTAGGAAATCATTCGTGACAGGAGTAAGGTCATAGGTTGTAAAATTTTCAGCCTTGGATCCCAGTACTGGGCTAAGGACTGTAATCAATAACCACCAGCTCTTATTTTATTTCCTTTACTTTGTGTTGTAGAGGTTAGAAATACGGAGCAGTTATTCAGTTTCTCATGATACAAAGATGGGCATCTCACAATAAAATTGACAGCCTCAAAAGAGAATGTTTCAATTCTCTATGATTTCCCTTTTTGCTTGAAATTATTCACAGGATTTAAGTGGGATTTATGTGCAGGTCACATTCAGAGCCTTTCTGAAATTTATTTCAGTAAAAAAATGTTCTTTATAAAAATAAATCTGTCCATACATCCCATGTAATACTCATAAAAAAAGAAAAGCATTGCTTAGTTGAAAAGGCACATCCTGACTGAGGCCTCCTCCCACATATTCTCTCCCTCTCTCTCTCTCTCTAAAAAATCTGCCAGACAACGGAACCTGCTTCTACTTTTCGTCACACTAGTATTATCTGGAATAACTGTTCGTATTATTTGACTCAAACAGCTATAAATTATACTAGAATCAAGTACAGTATTTTCAGACAAATAATAACACTCAAAATTATCTATAATCTTTCTTTTTGTGGAGTTTTAACACACAAGCAAGAACTGGGAGAGATATCTGTATTTTTTTACTGATAAATTGTCAGGGTTTAGTAGGGTTTCTTTTATTTTCTTGTAGAAAACATAATATCTAGCACTTGCCCTATTGATATTGACTGTATGCTGAAAAACTTTCCCAGAATTAGATTTTATAGCAAAGTTTGGGACATATTTCTGAAAAATTTAAAGCTGATATTAGATAATTTAGTTTTGGTAATGGCCTCAATTATTTAGTGGCACTCTGTCCTCAAAATGTCCTCAGGATCTGCTGGGGTAAGGAGAAGTAAACTCCTTTACCTACTCTTTGAAATTTCTTTCTTCATAGAGTCGTAGAATAACTTGGGTTGGAAGGGACCTCCAAAGCTCACCCAGTGCCACCCCTGCCATGAGCAGGGACATCTTCACCAGATCAGGTTGCTCAGAGCCCCGTCCAGCCTGGCCTTGAATGTCTCCAGGGATGGGGCATCCACCACCTCTCTGGGCAACCTGGGACAGCATTTCACCTCCCTCAGTGTCAAAAATTTCTTCCTCATGTCTGGCCTGAATCTCCCCTCTTTTAGTTTAAAACCATGACCCCTTGTCCTGTCATAACAAGCCCTGCTAAAAAGTCTGTCCCCATCTTTCTTATAGGCCACTTTTAAGTGCTAAGTACTTAAGTACTTTTAGGCACTTTTAAGTTCATGCTAAGGAAGACTCTAATCCTCCAATAGAACGAGAAAAAATATCTCTTCTTTATATATCCCTTTTTCATTGGACAGGCATCATCTCTTCCCACATGAGAGCTTTAACTACCTGCCTGTTCCTGTCTCTGTGTCAGGCAGCTGGGCCACTCATGACTGCTCTCCTTCCCTCTTCACATCTCTCCTCGACCTCCACCTCACTACATTCTTTTATCTCTATCTCCTTAGAGAGTGTGGGTAGGAGACTCTAAGGAACCTCTTCAAGAGCAGTGAGAAAGCTACAGTGGTGGAGAGTCCACCCTGCCTTATGTAAGATGTTTTTGGCTGTATACTTGTCAATCAGTGACCTGAGAGATTAGTTAGAGTTTTCTTGCATTATAGGATGACTTAACCATTCAACACTGTTGAAATTGATGGCAATGATGCAACTAAATTTTTCTAGTTTTAAAATCTCAGTTCTCCTGTAGAACTCTTTTCCCTATGCCCTGAAGTACTTTCTGTTTGTAAGAAGAAGATAATTTTTGCAACACTGGTATTAGGAGCCTAAATTTTTTCCAGATCTACTATTCTTTCTTAAACTGTAGTTAAACTGGTTTCTTAAGAAACTGTTTTACTTATAGTGGAATTAAAAGCACCTATCAAAGGAGATGCTAGCAATGATGGTGTCTCAACTCCCAGCTAGGAGGGTCTCTCCTGTGAGGACAAGAAGTAAATGTATGCCTAGGCTACACAAAATGGTAGAAGTGGCAGTGTGGAGTTTGTCTGCTCGGAGTCTCCACACAGGATGAACTCATGATGAAGTAAAAGTGATTGTTGGACATCTTCTACTGCTTTAGGAAGCAATGTTCATGGTAATTTTGTAATAATCACACACAGATGTTGTATTCATTCTTTACATTTAGAAGTGGCACAGACCACTTGGATGGAAGGAAAAAAAAACCCAAACACCTGCTCAACCAAAAATACCATCTAAACAAAACAAGCAAAACCTGGGACAAAACACAAATCACAAGGGTGGAGGAAAGAGCACTAAACGCCACAGTGTTTTCAAAATGTCCCAAAGCCATCTTAACACTGCAAACAGCTCAGAGCTGGAACAAGCAACCTGCCTCAAGCAATAGTGACTGCAAAGCACAAAAAGAGCAACAAAGTCTTATAGTGTCATCAAAATAGGAATTCCTGAGGTTTAATGAATAAAAAGGCACTGGTGGCTGAGGTAACTGCCAATACAACTTCATTTAAATATTTTTGGACTATGAGACACTCTTGGCTGGATTTTCAAAAGTTTGCTAATTTGGACTGACATTTCTTGCACCTCCAATAGCATTTACATGACTAATAACTTGGCCAAAGCGACACGTTTTCTGCCTGTGAGTCATGAAATGAACATAGTTGAAAAGGGAAGATAAACAGCCAAACTCAGACAACTTTGGAAACATAGGCTTCTTTCACCAAAGAGATGTAACATGGTGTATCATGTACAAGTCATGTTCAGTAATTAAAAAGAACTATGTGCATTTGTTTACGCTGGCTTCATCTGTGATTATCCAGTTCAGTATGAACCAGCTAGTACTACCACAATCTGCCTTTTACTTTTTTTTTCCCAGGTGGTCTTTAGACTTTGAGCAAAACTTTCAAAAACACTGAAGTAGCTTAGATACTCAGGACCCATTTTCAAAAAATTAAGATAATGTCTAAATGGCAGATTGGACTTTAGGCATGGTAGCCTGGAAACCAAAAGCAAGCTGGTAGCATGAAGCTCTGTGTGGGGGTTAATTTGCCTTGCCAGGAGAGAAGCAGGCAGGGCCTGAATTCCCCTAACTTGGCTCTTTCCAGGATTGTTGGTTATTTTTTTTTTTCATTTCATCTCCACCTCCCCTAGATGTGAATGTCAAAGAAGCAACACGATATACAGAATTTACGGAGAGCATCGGTAACTCTGCCAAGTGGGAAACATGGAGTAAAAATGGAGTGTGTGTACCCTACATCCTGCTGAGGAATTGCTGCCAAGGAATAATGTACCTGCATCGCACACCCTGGTGGGAAACTTGACCGCCATTTCCAGATACCCTGCAGCTGTGTTTTTATATCTCACATTTGTATGCAAAGATAGCTAAGAATTTAAGGTCAAATTTTAGGTCAAGTTTTGTCCAAAGAAAATCTAAAGAAATCCAGAAAAAGTAAAATATTTTGGTTTAAAATACTGCAGAATAAAGGCTGTTGGCTTTTTTTTTTTTTTCAAGTATGTATTTTAGTTCCCAAACTAAAATGGAAAACAACACTAAGGAGGTTTGATATGTTTCAGTTCACAGGAATGATCTTATTCCTCTTAAATAGTGATTTACTTTGTTTTCGTTGGCCAGCAAAATTGAAAAGTCAGTATTTCATACTGTTCTACCCAAAAACCTGGGCTCTCAAATGGAATGAAAGAAAGAGCGTGGGTAAATAAATAGGCAATACATTGAAATAAGACCTTTTAAAAGCCCTGAGAAATGTACTAAATAAGCCACCACCTGAGTTTTCATTTAAATCACAGCAATATTCTTTGCATTTGTTTTCAATACATCAGTCTATGTTACATAATGTTTTATTTGAATACATTCTGAAACATTTTCCTTTGTTGAAGTTTCCAAAATGAATGAAGACTAAAGTTGGGGAGAAAAAAATATTCTGGGCTTCTGCAATAAGTATCCAGTGAGTTTACTTCTAGGAAATTTAAATAAGTATTAAAATGAAATCAGGTAACATCTGAGGAATAAAGGGCCAGGATAAATAAATGGCAATGGCTTATAAGGGATTATTCCATAGTGGTCTGCTATTGCCAAGACATCATATTCAGTCATTTGTTCTCTGGAAATGAGTCAGCAGCAAGAGACTCTGTTTTCTCCAAGATCACCTGCAGTTCCTGAGGCCAGATCCTTCTGCATTTGGAACAATCACCAACCTTTTAACAATGTATAGAGGTGATTTTGTTACAAAAAATGCACTACAGATTTAATAAGTATTTATCCTGCTCTAATGGGAACCCAGTGCCATTTTGCAGAAATGGTATCCAAAGACTTGAATTTGAACTTACAGAATTATAGAATTGTTTGGGTTGGAAGAGACCTTTAAAGATCATCTAGTCCAACCCTTCAGCTACCAGCTAGTACAACTACTTCAGGTAGGTACATAGTTAGTTCTGTATTTTGCCTTCATTCCCCACTCCCAATGTTTTGGGTTTTTTTCCTCTTTTTCATCCACACAAAACACTATGTGTCATGTGAAAGAGTTTTGGGCTTAACATCTTCAGTGGCAATGAGCTCATCTTGCTAATGTTGTGCGCCAGACTTTGGCCTCCTGCAGAATATCACATCCAATTCAAGTTCTGGAGGTTAATTTTCAACGTACTTCTTAGAGCTGGCCTTAAAAAGAGTGAGAAGCTCCTCTGAGAAGAGCTCTGATGCTGGCAGCTTCAAAGAGGACACTGAGCAACAGGACAGACATTTATGGACTCGCAGAAGAGACACGAGTGGTGAGAGGTCCCACTGCTCCCGTCACACACAACGAGAAAAGTCCAAGGAAGAACGGGAAGAAAAGAAGGAAGTGATATAAAAAGAAAAAAATGTAAACACAAATATTAAGTAATAACTTGGGCTGCCTCAGGGAAAATGGGCAACAAAGTTTTGACACCTAACTCCATGATAAGGGTGTCAGCTTTTAGGGAGACACCACAATAAATGCACAGTGCGACAGTGTCTACACCTGGGACATGGCAACCCTGGCTGTACAGACAGACTGGGGAACGAGAGGCTGGAAAGCAGCTCTGTGGAGAAGGATCCGGGGGTTCTGGTCAATGGCAAGTTGAACACGAGCCAACAGTGTCCCTGGCAGCCAAGAGGGACCCGTGTCCTGGTGCATCCAGCACAGCATGGCCAGCCGGGCAGGGAGGGGATTGTCCCGCTCTGCTCTGCACTGGAGCGGCCTCACCTGGAGCACTGCGTGCAGGGCTGGGGACACAGGGTAAAAAGGATATAAAGCTACTGGAGAGTGTCCAGAAGAGG
>VWYH01011067.1:278473-388692 GCA_013399365.1 Pampusana beccarii
GGTGCTGGACACTGGAACAGGCTCCCCAGGGAGGTGTCACGGCCCCAACCTGACAGTGTTCAAGAAGAGAGTGGACAACACCCTCAGACACACGGTGTGAACTGTGGGGTTGTCCTGTGCAGGGACAGGAGTTGGACTCCATGATCCTTGTGGGTCCCTTCCAACTCAGGACCTTCTGTGATTGTACAGAGCCCCATCATTCCAGCTCATGGTGTGGGCTCCCTCACTGCTGCCCAGTGATAGAACTGGTTTACACTGCTGAAATTAACTGTCTGGGGATTTTCTGTGCAGCCTCTTGTGAGAGCATGTGGCATTTTTAAAGGAGTGGCAAGTTCCAGTTTATTGCAGATCCAGGATGCTGATATAGGGGGTTTTATGAGGAGGTACTGTAGCATCTTGCTACATTTATTACCTCTACTATAGGCTTTTTCAGCATCCTTCCTATTTATTCCTCTTGTCTGCTCTCACACTCCATCTTGCAAACCTCCCTTATCCACTTCTTCATACTTTCAGCACTCTAACTGCACTGGTATATTGACAGGATCCCCTGCAGTTGGGTTCTCTCCAGAACACTCCTATTGCCTAGTTTTAGTATTTCCATAAGGAACAAGAATACTTTTTTTTTTTTTCCCCCAGTGAACTAAAACGATGTCTTAATGCAGCCCTATTGTGTCAGAGTTAGGCTGAAGGTAGCTCTAACACTTAGGTTTAGCAATCTCATAAGGAGTTTCATGTCAACTTACCTTGCAAGGTGAGCACTACACTATATAGTCTAAAATAGTCATTTAAATTCATATCTAATGCAAAGGTAAGGGGCAAGGAGAAGGTTAGTGAGGTAAAGCTGGATTGGTACTGAGTTCAGTCTGACTAAGTCCCTTTGTTAATTATACCCGGAAGTGGCATTTAAGGCACATAAATAAAATTAATCTTTGGGAGCTGCTATAAATATTCATAGTCAAACATTTAATAAAAAGACGCCTGAAGAAACTAGAAATAAAACCATCGTCGGCTTGGAAAAAGGAAAAAATGCACC
Organism: Pampusana beccarii; assembly: GCA_013399365.1. Lineage (NCBI taxonomy): Eukaryota > Metazoa > Chordata > Aves > Columbiformes > Columbidae > Pampusana > Pampusana beccarii. The sequence goes on from VWYH01011067.1 coordinate 279,507, forward strand.
CAACAAAGGGAAAAGTCTGAAATCTTGGCTTAATTTTTAATAAGCAATTTAATAAGCTTGTGATAATGAAATAAACTAGATCAGAGTATTTTGTGCACAACAATGACAGTTCGAACTTACTAATTTTGCATATATTAGCCTACGTAACCATCAGAAGCACTAAAGGGCAACTGGATGTTCTTCCAGCTATTTGCAGACAATCCCTCAAGCAGCCTTTGCTAAAGCACACTTTCAATTTAATCTGATTAAAAACAAATCAAAAAGCAGATGAAAGGAAAAACAGATTTTGTTAAGTTTTCTCCAGCCTGTTTGTTAATTACCGACTGTTTCAGCTGTGGTCTGATTGTTCCCAGCCTGCTGTACCCTACCTCCTCCTCCCACTCGCTCCTGCAGAACAGCTCTTGTTCCGCACCTTTTGGCACCAGCATCACTTCAACGGCAGACTGATCCCCCCCTCTGCTGCACACCCCCACTTCCAATTAATCCCTCGCGCCGTTACACGCATGCACAATGCAGCACTACACACAGATTAATGCTGTGCTCCAGCTAGGATAATAAATATTGTTTCTCAGCAAGTGCATTTCTCTTTGCTGCACATATCAAGCCCTCTGCTTTCACCGCAGACCACAGCGTCTGTCCATAAGCTGATGCTGTAAAATGAAGCAGAGGAGGAGGCACCGGACTGAAGGAGAGGTAACGTCATTGACACCTGGATTTTCTCACTCATAGAAAAAGAAAAATAACTGTCACAATAGCTGAAATTTCAATAAGAAACTTTTCTTTTTTTATGTAGATTCCTCATTTGTTCTTGGAAATAGAGAATCTAGATCACAAGCCTGTGGAGGAACCTATGAGCAGTTAATTTATATACATATTTATATACATCATATGTATAATATATATCTGTACACATATACAGTTGCATCAGGAAAGGTTCAGATTGGACATTAGGAAACATTTCTTCATGGAAAGTGTTGTCAGGCATTGGAACAGGCTGCCCAGGGCAGTGGTGGAGTCACCATCCCTGGAGGGGTTTAAAAGACATGTAATGAGGTTCTTAGGGACATGGTTTAATGCCTGAGTTAGTTTATGGACTTGACGATCTTAAAGGTCTCTTCCAACCAAGATGATTCTATGATTCTATCTATGCCAAAGTATGTCCCAATACTCTAATAGGAACAAAAGAATACCTCCTCTAACATATTTAGGTCTATTCGCTATATTTCTTACATTGCTGCCATCAAAGTAAATAGTTCGCTTTTGAGCCCTGCTGCATAAATTTCACATGTTCATCACTAAATTCTACAGTGCTCAAATAAATGTCTAAGGTTTGATCTCATGCATATGTATTCTCACATATCAAGCAGCACTGAAAGGACTAGGAGTATGATGCCATGGGAATGCGTCACTTCTTGGTGCACAGACTCTGCAAAGGGACTTCCCAGCCAAAATCTGCCAAGAATGTTTGGCAAAATTCTGTGTGGCATTTTTGTTCGAGTTAGAATTCCACTTCTGTGCTCCATTTCCACATTCTCAGACGGTATTTCTATTTTCGATTTCAGTTTCAGATCTGCTATAAATTTAAAATACAGGTTAATGTATTTGACACAGTTTAAGAAATATGACATAGTGATATAAAATCTTGCAAATTCTTAGTAACATTTCCATTTACTGTTTTTAACCATCACACAGGGAGTAAAGCTCAATGCATTAAAACAAGAGAACACAAATTTAATGTCTAATTTTCCTGCTGATTTTCTATGAACTCTGACCATTCATTTGTTTCTTAATTTGCTCGTACCATATTTTTGCTAATGATTTCTGTTATAGTCCATGCAATTCATTAGCATGCACAATGAATACCAGGGAAGGCTTTTTTACATAAAACTTTTGGCAACAGATTGAAGACCTTTCCAGTCATGCCTCTTTTATCAAAAACAATGTCTTTATTGGATGATCTTAAAGGTCCTTCCAACCTAAGTTATGCTATGATTCAGTCCTAAGTCAGGGCTACAACTACCTAGTCACATACCCTGAGCTGCTTTCTTGAAACCCCTCTCTGTTTTCAGAAGGGCAAGAATTTCCCTTTTTCACTCTGTTATAATGTGGACTCTCTTCTCGCACTTAACCCATTACTGCGTAATTAATTCTATGCAATCACAGCGTTACACAAGAGCAGTTCTCTTTAGACACCCCCAGTTCAAAGGCGAACAAAATCACTGTAACTTAGTGGCTTCAAGTTATGTGTCGCAGTATCACGATCAGAGCCACAGGACATATGGAAATGACTTTCCATGCTTCAAAGCACAGTATGTTTTCCAATGCTTTTGGTTCTCACAGAGCTAATGCTCCTTTTATTGGAAAAAGGGAAGGTTTCTAAGAGAGGATTGTGTTTCTGGCATGTTTTTAACATGGGAACAAGCCGCATGTCTCATACTCACACTATAGATAAAATTACCACTGTGAACTTGTATGTCATGTTTTACACTGTTTCTGAAATTACTATGCAGAATTACTGCCAGTGACATTTTAAAAAACTAATGTGATTTTAATTGTGCTAAGAGTTTCACACAGAGCAGAGGTTCCCAACCACGGCTGCCATGGGGTCCTTTGTAACTAAAGCCATAGTTTTAATTATATATGGTGCCGCTGTTCAATACTTTCACTTCTGCAGCTTTTTCAGAAAAATCAAAAAGGTGCATTAATATGTTCTTTTTTCTCAGTTGTGGTGTGCTAAGACAATAATTTATCGCCTTCCTATTAGAAGGGGTTTTTTACAACCGAACCATAATTCTATTTATTTTTAAATGTTTATTTACTTCACTGTTGTTTAAATCTGGAAAAAATATATTTAAAAAATATGATGCACATTCACTGCTTACAGGAAAGAGCATTCAAGCGAGGCAGTGTTTAAGCACCCATTCTTTAGGAAAAATCAGAACTGGCATATCTTAATTCAGTTTACGCCCATCAGACTTTTGTACAGAACAAAGAATGCATAGAAGAAGCATAAATAAATTACGTTCATAGAAACGGCATACGTATGTTCTGTGAATATCTTGCTGTTCTTTCTGAACCATGTTGTTTTATTTGCCATACCATTAATTTTTACACAACTCCAAACCCAAAGGTGCCTACAGTGACTTTCTTTTGTATCACCTTGTAAAATATATATGCTGTGTTATGCTATCTCCACACTGCCATGAGACCTCCGTTTGCTTTTGCACAGAGCGTTTGCCATTTAGCTTTGCCCTCCATTACCAACACTAAAGCAGGAGCCAGTGCTACATGCTTAAATTTTTAATGAACTAACAGGGAATTTATCCCGGGATAAAGACAATTCAGTCCAAGCACTTGCATATTCCATTCCTGGTACAGCCAGTCTATATTAGCTTGAATTTGTAATTTAATATGCAATTCTTGTGCACGGCTCTGCAAGAATACCATATGTGACTAGTTACCACAGCCTGCACCCAAAGCATATTCTAACCATAGCAACATGGGTATAAGATGTTGCATAAGCAACCTGACAAGGGCTGTATTTTTAAATTTGCACACACAACACTTTCAAAGCCAAATGCCTGCATATTTGAAGCTCCTGGGGAAAAAAAAAAAAAATGAAAGAAGTATTCTAAAACCACAGTTAGCAGCTGGGTTTGGACATTTTGGACAGAATGTTTGAGATTGAGTTCCTAAAATTAAATGCCTCAATTCGGATTTAAGTAACTAAATAAGTGGCCTAGTTAAAAGCGTTGAGCACTGAAAACATCTCTCCCGTTTACTTTAAGGGGTGAGACTCCCTGCAAACCTCTAGGGATGTAAATTGGGCACCACCAGAGCTCACCCTGAAGCCCCCAGGCATGGAGAGCTGGGTTTCCCTGTTCAAAGCTGCATTTTGCATGTATCTGTGATGCCAAATCTGAACGCGAACAGGCAGTGTCTACAACTGACGCTTTCCTATGCAAAGTCAGGAGTATTCTTCATTGTTCCAGGGCACCTCTTGTGTTTGCTCAGCTGAGTGCACACTGTAGCATTTCAGATTGACTCTGTTACTGGGAACTGCCCACATTTTGGCGTAGCTGTGAGATGCTCCTGGTGCCCAGCTCTCATCTTGCTGCTTCACTTATCTCAGGCGCCATCCCTTTGCAAGCAGCCTGGAGAAGAGAAGGCTCCAGAGAGACCTTATTGCAGCCTTTCAGTGCTTAAAGGGGCCTATGAGAAAGATGAGGGCAGAATTTTTAACAGGGCCTGCCATGATAGGACAATGGGTCATGGTTTTAAACTAAAAGAGGGATGATTCAGGCTAGACATGAGGAACAAATTGTTTACAGTGAAGGTGTTGGAACTCTGGCCCAGGTTGCCTAGAGAGGTGGTGGATGCCCCATCCCTGCAGACATCCCAGGCCAGGCTGGACGGGGCTCTGAGCAACCTGATCTGGTGAAGATGTCCCTGCTCATGGCAGGGGTGGCACTGGGTGAGCTTTGAAGGGCCCTTCCAACCCAAGTTATTCTGTGATTCTATGACAGTTTATCATGGTGCACATCATTGCACCAGGATTGTCTAGGAGTGCTGGGGAGGCAAACTGTGTCATTGCTTGCCCTAGGGCACAATTCCTCCTCAAAAGGGCTGTGCACCTCTGCGTGCCTTTTCCCGCTATTTCCTGCTATTCCTACACAGCAAGAGGGAGACAAGAGAGTCAAATTCACTCTCTTCCTCTGCTCAGCACTTTGTCTGTGCCAAAAGCCTCTGCCCTTCAGGCAGCCATGGGAGCCATTCTGGTATTTTTACAAGCTAATTGAGCTTAGAATTAAGCTAGTGTGGCACATGTCTCCTAACCAAAAGGCTCAGCTGTTTAGAGATACTCAGCTGTGAGTAATGCCTTCAGCATTCACAAAGGATGAAGCACTAGGCTGTCCATCCTGTTAATGTGCCACGGTGAGTGCCCTCGTGTTGGCCAGATCCAGGCCTTGAGGGAGTAACTCCAAAAAAGCATAATGCTGTAAAAGATGGCATTTCTCTAGGAAGTCTTCCACTTCTGATTGCCAGCAAGAGCTGTGCTTTGACCTGGAAACCCACTTCTCACAGGAGGCTGCCTAAAGCTAGCAAAGGGGTCAGCACGGTGCAGGCTGGAAAATGAACCAAGCAAGATCTGAAAATTCAGAGAAGCTGAATCAATGCATTTCTGCTGCAGAAAACAAGAGAGAGGCTAGAGGGAGTCCACGCTCCACTGCTTAGGAAATGGAGCAAGACTCGGCTGGCTTTGAAACAATCTCATCCTAAAAGATATCTGGAGATCATAGTGTGACCATGGGGAAGACCTGGCAGACACTTCAGCAGGCCACCATGTGTTAACACAGATGACAAAGCAAGGTCTTTTCAGACTTAGACTTGCCTTTCTACAATAAAAGAGCTGGAGTTTAGAAAAAAAAGATCTTCAGTGAATCCAAGCACAGAGCAGAAAAAGAGGAGAGGTAAACGTGGTTGATAGTAGCAGGGGGAGCAGTGGATATGAGTTGTCCTTTCTGAGGATTCAGCTTGGCGTTATAACCCTAGCAGTAATTTCTGCATTTCCATTACAGATCACCAGCGCTTCCCTTAACCGAAATGACCTATCGTATGTTTTATATGTCTACCCATCAAGTCATATCAGAGTTCCTGTCACATAACACTGATAACAGTTTTAATATTCATGATGGATTTTACGGAATGGCTGGCACATCTCTATTCCAGTGATCAGAAATCTGCTTGGGGCATGCTTTCACGTTTGGGGATTTTACTTTTTTTCACCCCCCTACTTTTTCTGTTGGCTAAAGCAGAGAATCAGTGTCATGTCTCTTTTAGTGGACGGTTTCTTGCAAAAAGAAAGGCTCTGGAGGATTTTGATCAGACTCTGGGTTTTTCTGCATGACCATCTTACACCATCCATAACCAAATACCCTTTATACATAGCTCACATGCACTGTGGCCTGCTGTTCGCAAACTGCATTGTCCGAAGAAGTGTCACTGTCATGAAGGTTCATCCATCAGCATCTCCTCTTTGATACAACTGAAGACTACTTCATTAATTATTTTAAAAATCAGGACAGAAACTGGCATCAGAAATAAACTGAGAGGAGAATTTTTAATTTCTTACTAATCTAGAGGTTAAAGAAAGTGGTTATAAAACCTGACTGTACCAGAACACCTCCTTTTAGGGGGAGCTGGGAAGTATAGGAGACCTTCCTGTTAGTTCTAGCAGAACAAATTAGTAATGTTTTCTATTGGAATACATCTCCTAATACTATATTATTTGACCTGGAAGAGTCTTTTAGCATGACATCTAGTTCACACCTCAGTGAACATTTGATTATTTTTTTCAGTTAGTGGAGGGTTTAAGCAACTGTGCAACAAAAGACAATCAACACGTTTTTTAAACACAAGAGACATGATGGGGTTTGTTGGAAATAGTTACAAGGCTGTAAATGCAAGTTGTGAAAAATGTCAGCTATTTGGGTTTTTTACTTTCTTTTCTTTCTTGAAAAAGAACCCCGCACAACTGAGTTTATTCATAACAGGCTGACCGGGGCCAGCTCCAGACACAGACCAACCAAGCAGCTGCAAAGGACAGCAGACTGCCAAGAGACAGCAAAATAACCATGACTTCATTTCTTATTTTGAGCATGCCAAAGCTCTAGAAGGCCCGGCTGGCGAATACCGTTGCTGTAAAACAAAAGTTATAGAGTACTAGGGACATCCATGGCTGCTGCTTAACCTCGCCAACAGGGAGTGGGAACAGAAACTCCAGATCCTGCACATTTTTCCCCTCCCTGCCTCAGTCCCACTGGCCTCCCTGGTGCAGAAGGACAAGGTTCCAGCTTCTCATACTTGAGCCACTAGGAGATAAAGCTCAGTTTTGCCTACAATGCTGAGATGCTTTTAGTGGTACTTACAGCAATCAGACATGAGAGATGGCTAGTTTGCATTTTTATTCTATCAAAGGATATGTTTACACAGAAAAGGGAAGGCAGATCCAACCACCCTCTGATATGTCTGATCCAAGCCAGCTCTGGTCCAGGAGCTCTACAGCTGCAAGCGGCTGCAGCGTCCTGCTTATTGGCAAACTTGGCCACCCTACAGTGGGAAAGGAGCTGATCCATGACCACCTACCTGGCTGCATCACTCATGGAACGAGGACCTCAAAACCCACTGCATGAACGAGAGTTTCAACACAGGGGAATATACAACTTGAGCTAGTTAAATTCTAGCAAGTCCCAGTTAGCAGTGAATAAACTTTATTTTCCCTGGAAAACTTTCCGTCTTGCACCTCTTGGTTATGTTGTTCAATTTATTCACTGTTTTCTGGCCACAGTGTAAACTTTGGAACAGAGTCTTCCTTTTTCTTGCACCTCTGCACAGCATGTGGCTTATTGGGGTCCTTGAAATCCACTGCATCACAGTGGAAGCCAAAGAATAGCTCAGCTGATTAATGTGACTGCTATGGGCTATTTCTTGTTAGCTATTCCATGTGATGATTTGCAAAGCCCTGTTTACTGTGTGATATACTTGACCTAAATTCTTCAACACTCCAGTGCAAGAACCAGGAGATTGTGTTGGCTTCAGATAAATTGAGGAAATGTGTTCTTTTTCATTGAATATAAACAATACAGGCAGTAAAGTACATCTGACTTATTTAATTTAATATCAAGTTTGGTTTAGGTTACTAGTCTCTAAAAAATCTATATTTCCAGAGGATATGAATTTTTTTCAAACAAAAATGCATAAGATAATTACAGAACTTCTCTGGAGGATGCCAAAGGCACCAACAATTAGGCAAAAAACTGGGATTTCAGCACTTAGAAATTCATAGTATATGTAAGCTTGAGTTTCAGGTAATTTCATTGGCTGGGCAGTAAAATGATTGAAGGTGGAACAAACAGCCATGGGGACACTGAGAGGACAGAGTACAGAGGTCGGATGACAGTAAAAAAGACTGGTATGGAGACTTACACAAGGAGAAGCTGAGTTCAAACTCTGTCATTTAGTCCTTCAAATCCATCACCTGGTGAGCAGGGGGACATGGAGCACAGGAGATAGATCTTAACTCTCGATAGAGTGGCATTTTTCCTTTGGAGTAAACTGTACCAGAATGGAGTTGGAGGAAGGGTCTTTGAGTTACAAACTTGCAGGTACCGGTGGAGACATCCCAGGCCCCAGTGGAGTGGAGACTCAACAGGAGACTAATTCCCACATGTTGGGGTACTCAAACCAGGAAGAAATTTCTTTATGCAAATATTTATGTCAGCCAGCCACTTACTATTTTCCAAAGCAGAGAAATGAAGACAAACATTTGTAGTCCCCCAATTTTTGGAGGTGACATGGAGACACACATATGAGCCAAGAAGGCTTGCAGAAAGACAGAAAAGCCAACTGTTGAAGAGACTGAGAGATTTGATCATGCTCTATGTTACATCACCCAATATTACGTCTTGTTGTGTTGTTTCTTATCACTGATGACACACATCAAATCAATAATAACAACATGCTTCAAGTACAGAATATTCATTGAGTCAGGCAGATAGTTTTTGGAGATGCAAGCCTTGTCAGAAGTACCCAGCAATTGTTGTATATTCATGAACCAAAGCAGAGGACCTGGCAAAATTTAGTATGCCACACTCAGATTTAGCATTCGCTGAAATATATGTGAACCAGTTGCACTATTTTACCTGGAGTATGAATAAACAGCTTCCTCTAATTCTTAAATTGGATGATTGGTATAGAAATGAATGAATGAGTACCAGTCAAATGGAAAAATGAATGACTGAGATCAAGCTTTAGATCACATACATTAGAAACTTATTCATAGTTTTAGAAAAGGGTGTAACATTTGCAAACTCAGACATAGACAAAATTCAACACTGGAATATAGCTAAAAGGAGACGCACGCCAATCACAATCAGTAAAGTGAAGATATTAGTATTTTTAAGACCACTTCCTAATTCTCTATCTTCAAGTCGATAAGAGTTCTTCTTATAAACATGTTCATCTTTGTGCAAATTCACATTAATCTGTCAGACACGCAGGTGGGTAATTCACTCCAGCAGCTGGAATCTAAGAGCATTCCCTTCAAATTTGTTTTGATATTGACTCCGGAGTGTGTGGTTCTTATGGAAGTGCCAAATAACTTTTGCATGCAGAAGAAATGACTCAGAAACCAAAAGGATTCATTGTGAACCCTACCGAAATTCTTTATCGATAAAGTATCCTATGTTAGGGCCCAGAGGGATTTGCATTATTTTACTTGGATTTGTCCTCAAATGGCAGTCACACACTAAACGTTGTTACAGTACTGTCTGTTCCCTAACACTGTCATTAATGAAGAGCTGGCACTTCCATTTGAATCTTTTCTTCTGTTTATAGTGTGCAGAATGCATAAGGAAATCTATAATACCCATCCCACACCCTTTCATACAACTTTCAGCAATATATAAAACATTGAAGCGCATTAATACTGCACTAACTATAAAATATGTATGTATTTTTTTTTAAACATAAGACTAAAGTCTAGGAAGAAATAAATCTCTTAGAAAGTTTCTGTCTGACACGGACTTGCTTGATACAAGTTCATCATATAACAATGACTTTTTTTGGTGGATTTTATCCCACACATAATCTTCTTGTCATTCACAACGATCCCCAGGACAAGAATTACATTGATGCTGATGAGGGTGATATAGCACTTGAGCATCTCTAGGTTACTCTGAAACTTAGATTCTCTCACATTCCAATAATAGCAAAAATACTTTTTTTCTGTACAACTGTAAATGCTGTTGCTTAATTATACTTCTTTTTCTCTTCAGGAACTTCTCTGCGAGAAGAAAAGTTAAGTAAAATAGAACCAGTGGAGTTTTCATGTAAATGCAAAGCCTAAATATCTAAGTAATAGATCTTTTTCTTTGTGAATGACACTATCATTTCATCTTTATGGCTCAAACACTGTTTTAGTCAGACTTGTCTTTACATCTTTGAAATCTGTTCCACTTACTGTCCAACAAAGATCAGAGCACTGTTGTAGTCCATCTGTTCTGAGACTGCTCTTCCACTGGGATAAGACCTGCTGTTATAATTTTGAGGCTTCAGACATAGAATAAACCCTCCTTCCTTCTCTAAATATAACACTGCTTTCCTGTAATCACTTTGTTATTCTGTGTGTCAAAGATAAGAACCATGAGCCAATTTTTGGTCATCCTGCTGCCAACTAGCACTCAAAATTTCGTAGATGGCCTATGCCACACTAATCGTGAGCTTAGCATGGATGTCAGACACAGAGAGGTAATGTGCAAAAGTTGCCAAGTCTCATTCTGAGTGCTAAAACAGCCTGGCTGTGACTGCTGAATGCAGCTTCAAAAGCATTCAAACTAGGTGAGTCTTGGCGAAAGGGAAATGGGTCTGCTCACTAGACAAAAACTAAAATAATGCCATCTGAAACCGATCTGGAGGGCTGATGCAAGGTGATTGACTTCACCTTTATTTCTTTTTCATTTCCTGGAGCAAAAAAAAAGAAAAATCATAAATTCTGCAGATAATGGCAGAATTGGTGCCATGTATAAATACAGATTTAATGTTACTGCAATGCCCAAATAAAGCACTAAATCTAACCTTGCTAATCTTGTGTTGCTGATTATTCCTCTAATGAAGAACTGGGGATATCCTTGTTACTGTAGAACATGCTTCCAGCCCACCTGTGAGCAATACATCTATCCACTACTACAACACAGTGTGGTAAGTGTTAAAACAGCACAGTGATAATTTAATAGGGGAGACCAAACTGAAGATTTCAAGGATCATCCATGCAATTCTTAATCACATCAAGAGCATCCATAAAATAGACTCCAAGTGATTACTTTAGAAGCAATGATCAATTACTAATTGTGGTCTCTCTAACCAGGTCCGTGTTTTCAACAAAGAGCTTTAAACAACTGCTGCAGGTTGACATAATGGAATAGTTCACAGACTGATCACTAAAAAAGAGTCTAGATGATAAAAAAACTTTACATATAAGCTCAGTACTCACATCCCCCAAATATCCAGCGTAGAAATGCAAAACACCTAATGTTAACTTCGGGAAAGAAAATACTCGAGACACAACAGTATTAGAAGGATGGCTTTCACAAGATCATGGCAATCGTAAAGGATCTATCATTTATGGAAAAATTAAAAACCTTTGAAAATAATTGGGAGTTAAACTGAAGCTATGGAACCTTTCACTGTGAGCTATTATCAACTTAATAACCTGCTGTTTTATCACCATGTCCTAAAAGTGGAGCATGGCTTCAATAAAATCCTAGTTCAATACAATTAATTACAGTGTGTTCAGTCAAATTGTATATGTTCTATAACTGGAAATCCTATTTCACCTAATATACACTGTCCCTAGACTTAGTGATGAGCAACTTATGAATAACAAATTCCATCTTATAGTAATAATTTCTCTTTGAAAACTTTCTATTAAAATATTATTATTTTTATTAATTTCTCTGTAATGTGTCTTCAGTGATGAACAGGAGCAAAGAAAGTAAAAAAAATTGTGCTGGAGACAGCTTCTGGGTAGTGATGCCCATAAGAAAGTATTTTCTCATCTTCTCTATGTAAAAGACAGATAGTCTAAGGTGTGCAGGTTTGCATCCCTTTCCAATTTTTCTTTTTATTTATTTATATTCTTTCTTTTATTAAAGACACTTAGCTATTGTTCAGAGAAAGCAGTCTATCAAAAAGGAGATTTGCTATATGATAATGGCATGACAGAACTAAAATTAAAGCTGATTCTAAATAATTGGACATTATATCATCCTTACATAAGATGCTGGAGACAGCAAGATCATCAAATTGGACAAGCCAAAAACTTCATACTTTATGCACTTTGGCCTCCATTGTGAAATGTGGACTTACAAAACAGAACAGCAACATTCTCAACTAAATGGTATTTCTATTTTTACACTTCTTTTATGATTTTATTACTGGATAACTATAAAAGTATTTTCTAATTATGTAAATCCTATAGCACAATTTGGATATGCTTTGCTTGTTTGTTTATCTTGGGCAAGATATAGAATCTACAACGTAGCTTAAAGTCTTTAAGAGTTTAAAAGAAGCTAATAAGCTCCCTATGTTGTCTTGGTTTTGGAGGTTTTTTGTTTGTTTGGGGTTTTTTGTTTCTTTTATTTTGTTCTAGTCTTAAAGGCTGCATAAAATAAAGTTTAGAGGAAGAAAAGAGAGCTTTTTACAAGAAAATAAGAGTGTTTTGCCATAAAATTATTTCAAATCTTGACATTTGGATGTTACCTTCCCTGTTGTATTATTTACATTGGTATTAGATGTTATTTTGGCCAACACTAAGATATCAATATAAGTATCTGTGAAAGAGAAGAAAGACCAGGACATACATTAAATTTTTCAGTGAAACCCCACCTCTTGCTTCACTGATGACTAGAAAAATCAATGCATTTTTGGTTTTGCTGATCCATTGCTGAGTCACAGTCCTAAAATAAAAATCATTTCCTGTTTGTTCTAGAAACTTCAAAATTGCCTCTTAGCAACAAATCAGAAACGATAGAGTCACTTCGGCCATTCAAGAGATCTTCAGAGTGATTGCAATAATCAGGCAAACTTTATAATGAAGTACAGCTGTAATGAACACTCAGACATTTGCACTGCAGAATTTTCCATCGGGAGACAATATTCTTCCTAATTGTAAGTTTTGCAGTAGCCAAGTGACAGTAGTGTTGGTCATGTTGTCTTCCTCCCTTGCCTACAGTTCTCCACTTTAATAATCCACACAGATCATGTTGTCTAAAGATGTATGGGGCCGCAGGCAGGATGCAAGCCCAAAGTTCAGGAGATGAGTGGCTCTACCATTGGTTTACAAAATCACAGAATGGTTTGGGTTGGAAAGGACTCCTGGAGATCATCCAGTCCATCTCACCTGCTAAAGCAGGTTCACCAGAGCAGATCACACAGGAAGGTGTCCAGGTGGGTTTGAACGTCTCCAGAGAAGGAGACTCCGCAACCTCTCTGGGCAGCCTGTTCCAGGGCTCTGGCACCTCAAAGGAAAGAAGTTTTTCCTCATATTCAGATGGAACCTTCTTCAGTCTGTACCTGTTCTTCCCTATCCTATTGTTGGCCACCACTGAAAGAATTCTGATCCCATCCTCTTGACATCCATCTCTGAGATACTTATCAACATTGATGAGATCCCCTCTCAGCTTCTCTTCTCCAGGCTAAACACACCCACCTCTCTCAGTCTCTCCTCATAAGAAAGATGCTGCAAACCCCTTCCACTGGACTCCCTCCAGTAATTCTTGGTTCTTCTTCAACTGGGGAGCCCAGAACTGGATGCAGAACTCTAAATGCAGCCTCACTAGGGCAGAGTAGAGGGGGAGGAGAACCTCCCTTGACCTGTTTGTCACACTTTCCCTAACGCACCAAAGGTACCGTTGGCCTTCTTGGGCACATGGCTGGCTAATGGTCAAACTGTGGTCCACCAGGACTCCTAGGTCCTTCTCCATAAAGCTGCTTTCCAGTAGGTGAACCCCAAATGAACCCCGACTTCCATGAAGTGGCCTTCAACAACTTATTTATTTACCACGTGTGTGCCTTTGCTCTTCCCGTAACTTTTGCGACCTAAGCAGACCAATGGTTCCACATATGTGTGTACACCAAGCCTCATACTGGGAGGCCTTTATATCCTGCTATATATTGAAAGATTTTTTTATGCTGTGGTTCTAGGATTATCTATATCTCTGTTCTCTTTCCTAGCCTTGGGCTTCTGAAGTCTAACTTGAAGTTAATAGCCTTTGTATCATCTTATCAACCTCTCCTGATCAAACTGTTTTATCTCACTTTATCTTTTCCCCTTCAGAAGTTTGAAGCCAATGAAATTTATCATTGCCAGACTTGTTTGTGTGTGTGTGTATGCCTAGATACATAAATATTTATAATGCGTAATGATAATAAAATAATTTATAATAGGAGTTTATATGTATACATACTCTCATTTTTAGCTGGATGAATAAGCTTTGCAATGACAAAAATAAGAAAAAAAATCTTTGAGCTGACACACTTACTGAGTTTTCTGCCTTTCTGTAAGATCACCATGTGTCACCCGTAGTGGTGTGTGTGGGTGCTTATAAACAGTCTATGTAAAATGAGCACCCAAAACCTCAGCGGGTGTTTGCCTGACAGTGACTGTGCGAAGGAGGAAGACAGTCACCAGCTGGATTAAAGAGTAACCAGGGAATTACAAAGCCTTTTGAAACAAAGGAGTCATCCTGAAAAGAAATTTAAAAGAAGCATGGAAATATATAACAGTGGGGAGACACTATGTTATGGGGAAAGGACAGGAGACAACCCAGGTTTGACAGTGCCAGAAACTGACCCATCAACATCACAACCTCCATCTGAAGCCAAACAGAGCATCCTCCTTGCCAGACACCACAGAGAGCCTGCACCCAACTAATGGGCTCACAGTGCAGGTCAACAAGCACCCACACGTGGAGTGTGTGGGTGTCAGTGTGTGTGTGCTTTTCTCATCAGCAGGTAGATTAACAGATTGTCAGGACAGCATGGTTGGCCATGAAGCTGGAGCACCCCTGGCTGAGCAATAAGCAAAGAGGGGGACCCACTCTCCAGGAAGAGGGAGGTGGTTGATCTGTGTAGGAGTGTGTGTGACTGTGTCTGTGTATGTATGTTTAGGACTTTATAAAAACAGTTGTAGAAAGGTCCGTAGAAATTTCTAGGTGTGCATTAGCATTTCCTAAGTCTCCAATATTGTGTCTTATCTGTACAAAGCTGACAGAGATCCTGAACTGTTAATTAAAAACCATTAATAGATCAATACATCAATCCTGATTAGATTTATTTTATGTGAATTGAGCAGTTTTTTCTTGTAATAGGGATAACCCAGACAAGAGTATCTTCTTCAGGCACCTACCAAGCCTATCCCCTGTGTTTGTTCGGTGGTGGTTATTCACTAGAAAACAATCATTTTTAATACCACATCACTTCTTTATCCTTCTTTCTCTACTGAATCTTGACTATTTCTGAACATCTTAGTTTTGAAGGCTTCTCAGAGGCCAAACAAACCAAATTGGCATCTCTCTAATAATGCTAGATTGTTCTGGAGGGGGAGGTGAGAACCCTATTGAACCATTCTTTTTCCATTTGTATCTGGACAATACCTTGTTGGGTAACTCAATACATTTGTGCTGTAAACATGGTAATCCAAATAACCAAGCCAACATATGGTACTCATAAATTATTACAGGAAAGTCCTATATCTGTCACATGCTGTTGGTGAGTAAATTTCAGGGAAAGGCAACTGTCCCCTGAGTTACTGGATTCTCACAGCGAAAGTATTTTGACTTATTTATTGAGAACACAGCTTGAAATATTTTATTTCAAAATGTAAAAGCAGGAGAACTGTCCACATTCCTCCCAGACCTTTTTAGCATGTGTGACTACCCACCTCCCTTCCTTCTTTCTCCTTATCCATCCATATCCTCTCAGGCTGACAGCCTTTAAACCATAAAGATGGTGGAGTTGTTTGGTCCAAAGCCTAGTCCAAGTAAAATCCTTGTGTAGATTTAGGGACTTCTGTACCGGTTGCTTTGGTCTTCCGATCTGTTTGTAGTGCTCTGAATTGCTAACACAGACCCAAGGACTGACTCAGTTTTGCAGTGGTGCTGCCAAGCTCTCTAAAAATCTAATGCTGCACAGTAGTTTCTGACACCTGTAATATTACACAGCTTTAGTAATGTATGATGCTCTTGTTAAAACTCTAGCTCCTGGAAATGCCTGATTTTTGGAGGCATTTTGGCTTTCACCCTACAAAGGGCAACTTTTCTTGAGCTTCTGATTAAACGGAAGAGCTTGAAGATGTGACATGAAAGCATTCTACTAACTTTTAACTAGCATGCAAATGTAATAATCTAAAAGTCTAATGTTCCAAAGTCTCTTGTTTTGTTTCTGAGGGTAGATGTATGATTTTGATTGCTTGTGATCAAGACTGCAAACTAAGTACAGAGAAAGTGACAATACATAAAGAACTCCCAATGGGCTAAGTAAACACATTTAATTATAGAAGACATTTTTTTCTGGTTTTCTCCCCTAGCTTTTAATAACCACAGGTGAATAAAACACTAGGTACATCTTTGTATCTATATTGAATTTCTCAGGCTGTTTTCTTCATTTTACAATGAGCTTCTGAAAAAAAAAAAAAAAAAAAGAAAGAAAGATGAGTGCTAGTTCTTGTGCTGGCACCGGCTGGGTGAGGAATAAATCTTCAGATATCCTGAGGAACAAATTCAGTGCCAGGTGCTCCTGGCGCACTGGCTGATGAGTCCAAAGGCACACTGTTGTAAATCTTCACAAATAGTGTGGGCAGCAGGCCCAGGGCAGTGACCGTCCCCCTGCACTGGGCACTGGTGAGGCCAAACCTCAAATCCTGGGTTCAGTTTTGGGCCTCTCATGACAAAAAAGACCTTGAGGTGCTGGAGCGAGTTCAGAGAAGGGAACGGAGCTGGTGAGGGGTCTGGAGCACAAGTGTGATGGGAGCGGCTGAGGGACCTGGGGCTGTTCAGCCTGGAGAAAAGGAGCTGAGGGGAGACCTGATCACTGTCTGCAACTGCCTGAAAGGAGGTTGGAGCATGGAGGGGGTTGGTCTCTTCTCCCAAGTAACAAGTGATAGGACGAGAGGAAATGGCCTCAAGTTGCACCAGGGGAGGTTCAGATTGGATATTAGGAAAAATTTCTTCACAGAAAGGTTTGTCAGGCATTGGAACAGGCTGCCCAGGGAAGTGGTGGAGTCACCATCCCCAGAGGGGTTTAAAAGGCATTTAGACGAGGCTCTTAGGGACATGGTTTAGTGCCAGAGTTAGGTTAACAGTTGGACTCAGGTCTTTTCCAATCAGAATGATTCTATGAAATAAATCAAAATATTGTGCTTCCAAGGCACAGCAGAATACAAAAGGCATAATATTAATATTACCAGTGCCACGCCTGGTGAATATGACTCCTTTTGTACAAAGACCAGGCCTATGTGCAACACTAGAACAGGTTCTGCAAAACCCCTTGGCATGATCTCCACTACCCACAGCTGCTCCTTCCCAGGGACCAGACAGATGCATTTCATCACAAGCGTGCACCATTGGTTACACAGACTTACAGCAACCAAGGCAGAGCCCTGAGAAGGACAACAGCCTGGTGAACCATGAGCTCCCTTCTTGCCCCTCCCATACCGAGATACAACAGGGTCACCCTACATTCCTACATGGAGCACCAAGAGAAGAGGAGGCTTCCCGCAATGCTGCTGGTGTGTATACTGCTCACCCACACAAGGAGCAAGGACAATCTGGCTCTGTATGCTAGTTTGCAGCATTGCTAATATTCCTCTATCATATCAGCATCTTCTTAAGCCTGTGCCTATTAGTTTTTTGGCTTAATCATCTCTTCAGCATTGTTTAATCTTCTTGAAGACTTGATCTCCAGAAATAAACAGCTTACAATAGAAAAATGTCTATCATGGCTTTGTACTAATAAATTAATATCTTTCTTGCCACATTTTATTAATGTGTTTATTTTAATAGATAAGATCCAGCTTATGGAACCAAAATATAACACACACTAGCATGTTCAAAATTCAAATACTGACGTCCTGATATTATCATGCAGAGAATGTATTCAATATTGTTGGTTAAATTATTTCTCTTATTTAAAGAAACAATTGGATTTGAGAAATACTGAAAACTCAAAATAATTTGAAGTAGTCAGTGAACTGTAATGAATATTAGTGTACAGTAAATCTGGCATTTATCGTCTGCCTTCTCTTATGCCTACCACCTTTTGTTTCAAAGTGGTAAAACTATTAACAGCAAATAACTTTTAAAATAATTTTAGTTCCACTGGTAAATTAGTATATGGCAAATACCTTGTACTGCATTTTATACCAGTGTTGCAATGTAATATTAAAATGTAGCTGTAGTCTGAAGCAGAGTCCACCTTTGGAGAATCCTAATTTTCCCATCTCTTAGTAATTTTCATCCTAGCCTTTCAAAGTTTAAAGCCAAAGAAAAAGTACTGTTTTCCCCCAACTGTCAGTTTTGAAGACTCACCAGGAAATAGAAATTCACGGTGAATTCCTTGAACTTTAAGCTGGAAAATTGCTTTAACTCAGCAATAAATGGTCTGCAACTGGATGTGATAACTATCAAATGGTTAATGATGAAGAATGCAACAAATAATTTGGCAGACTTTTATTGGCTGCGCAGCAGTAACAGCAAATCCAAGCTGCCACTGGGATCACACCCACGTAATATAACTATTTTGACCTCAGTCCTGCAGTGTGTGGACACATTGATCCTGATGATGCTGTGTGAGGTTGAGTGCTACTGATATTTCTTTTTTACAACTTGGCAAGACAAATGCCAAGAAGCCAAGTAACCTGGCCAAGGCCAAACCACAAGCAGGTAGCACCTGCTAAACCCAGCACTATTGTCCTAAACTCATACCCTACACATTGGACTGCTAGTCGTCTTTGGTATCCTATAGGGTATCTGTGTGCCAAGAACTGGACAAAATAATCAGGTACTACAGGAACATGAACAAGGTGGTGGTGATTACTATTGTAAACTAAGGTCACAGCTACCTCTCTCTTGATGTGTGTTCTTTATGACAACATGATGGTATTAAGAAAGAACCATAGTATGTATGTTTTTGTGAACAGCATGGTTAACATCAAACAAATGCAACTGTCAAGAGATCTTAGACTATTCTTACAATATTTGTGATTAAAATGAAACTATTTAGTACCTGTAATTTTGCTTACTCTCCTGCCCTGTGTAGAATCACAGAATATCTCAAGTTGGAAGTGACCCATGAGGATCATGGAGTCCAACTCCCCGTCTCTTGCAGGAATACCTAAAATGAAATCATATGACTAAGAGCATCATCCAGATGCTCTTTGAACTCTGACAGTCTTGGTTCCATGACCACTTCCCTGGGCAGCCTGTTCCAGTGACCAACCACCCTCTCAATGAAGAACCTTTCCCTAACATCCAATCTGAACTTCCCTTGACGCAGCTTCATTCCATTTCCTCGTGTCCTCGAGTTCAGAACCTTCCCCTCTACTGGCCCCCTTGAGGAAGTTGTGGACTGCGATGAAGTCACCTTAGCCTTCTTTTCTCCAAGCTGAACAAACTAAGTGACCTCAGCTGCTTCTCATGAGTCTTGCCCTCGAGGCCTTTCACCATCTTGGTCACCCTCCTCTGGACACACTCTACTAGTATGATGTCCTTCTTTTACTGAGGTGCCCAAAACTGCACACGGTACTCGAGGTGGGGCCTCACCAGTGCAGTGCAAAGCGGGACAATCACCTCCCTCAATGAGTTAGCTACACTGTGCTTGATGCACCCCAGGACACAGTTGGCCCTTTTGGCTGCCAGGGCACACTGTTGGCTCATATTCACCTTGCCACCAACCCAAACCCCAAATCTCTTTCCACAGGTCTGCTCTCCAGCTTCTTATCCCCCAATTTGTATGTATAACCAGGATTATCCCATCCCAGGTGGAAAATCCGGCACTTGTTCATGTTAAATTTCATATAGTTGGGTATTGCCCAGCTCTCTAGTCTATGCAGATCTCTCTGTAAAGACTCTCTACCTTTGAGGGAGTCCAAAGCTCCTCCTAATTTAGTGTTGTCAGCAAACTTACTTAATATACATTTGATTCCTGTATTCAGAAAAATTAAAGAGCAGTGGGCCTAAAATTGAGCCCTGGGCAACCCTGCTGGTGACTGGGCACCAGTCTGCTGTAACCTTATTTACTATAATTCTTTGAGCCTGACTCATCAGCCAACTGCTCATCCATATATGTCTCTGCTTTGTCTTTGTCCTATATGTTGCTTCCTACTGTTTTCCACTAAGCAGATATTTAGTGTGCATTTTCTTGCTTTTCACAAATCCCTGAAAATAAAATCACTCTGGATAAACTTGGATGAACAGAGATGGCTATCACTGCAAATAGCCTTTTTGTCAACTTCATGTTCTTCTTAATGTATTTGTGTCTGCAAATGCTCCCCTCTACTAGGAGAACTACTTTTCCTGTTCTGTTACTCCACCAATCTTCTGCCCTTCCAAGTCTGTTCACCACTTAATCCTCCAAGGCCTGCCTTTGGGAATTAATAACATTCAAACCACCCCAAAGTTATCCTGATGCTCCTTATGCCCCTGGGATGTCTCACACAAAAGATGCAAAGCTCCATAAACCCTCAGCAATCCTTTGCTGGCAGAAGGATAGACTAGATAACCTAAGACAGCAATAGGACTCAGTGAGAGGTCATTGCAACACAAGTGACATGTTCTGAGAAGTGACTTCGGCCATCTGAGGAACGCGCTGATAGTCAATGTATGTGCTGCTCTTGAAAAGGCAAAGTGCTGTTGGGCATTCACAGCTGATTTCTAAAAGATGTTTAAACTATTTTATTCCAGTGTTTTGGCAACATGTTCCTCCCTTCTTAATAATAGCTCAGGAAAGTACAAACTAGCAAGGAAATCAACTGGGTTTTGCTGTTTTCTCTACACTTATTCATTCATCAGATTTTTTTCCTTTATTTTTTTACAAATCAGTGATCTTCCCAGGGCTTTTCTTGCCCTCCACTAGTCATATTGCTCTTTTAGCAGTGCTGCTTGATCCATATACTGCTTTCAACATTAACACTATACTTTAAAACGCGAGTCAGACTTCCGATTGAAATTTCACTATAAAAATACAAATTAAAAAAAAAAAAGTCCCTTTGAAAGGAAAACAAGACTTTAGGGACCAATGTAAAGAATGGCTTCTGTAAATCACTGGATGCTTGATTAAAATGAAAGAGGTGGGGAAATGGAGTACTAGTCAATTATAGACTGATTGTGAGCCTTCAACATGAAGTCTTGTGAGAAGGTAATCGTAGTCCTAGAAAACACTGAGCAAGGCAGTTCTAGAGAAGAGAGCAATACTAATGCCACTGGCAAGACCTCATAAAAAAAATAAAAAACAATGGTTTTCATCTATTTTCAAACAAGAGAGTTTCAAACTGAAAAGCAGCAGAGAAAGTAAAAGTTGGAAAAAAAAAAAATCAACCAACCAACCAAACAAACCAAAAAAACCCTAACAAAACCAACACAGAATATAATCTAACTATGAATCATTCAGTCTGGAAATTAGATTTCTAACTTCAAAAGCAGAATGAACCTTTCACCTGCAGGACTGGGAGAAAGAAACCAAACATAATAGGATGGAGTTATCTAAATGATGAGATGGATATTGTGTTTATGTCCATATTGATAAATTAAAGCAAGACAGGCACTGATTCTGAAAGCCAGGTGGCACAATCTGGCTACTGTTCATGTTTAGGCTTAGTGCCTTCCTGGTCAGCTTCATGTTGGAAAAAATAGTTGAAATTATCTCAACAGAGGCATGGAGAAAGCTAACAGTTGTCCTTTCAAGATGTAGATGTATTTTATCAGAATCCATCATTCGGTGTTCCTTTTTTGCCTCTGTCTGGGCTTAAAGTATACCTCTCTAATCAAAATTTCCCCTGCCCCAAAAGGGAAAAGCTACTTCTGTTTTCCAAATTTGAATTTGCAGCAATGAAGCTGCTTCATATGCTCTACAGCAGCATCAGATCCTTTGCAAAGATGCTGAACATAGCGACTGGGTTCTGATGATGCCAGATTTGTTCTGGTTGATACTTCAAACCCTGCGTGTCAGAGGGAAGATGTGGGCAGTGGGTGATGCGGAGGGTACAAGCTGACCAGACATAAAGGATGGAGTGAAATTGCACGTGGAACCACCACTAGCTCTGCTCTTGATCCTGACCTTCGCCTGCTCACATAAAGACAAACTTACTTTTCAAAGCTGAATTTCTTGGAAAACCACTACTTCTCTTTAAGAGGAGAATGCTGTAGAGAAGCAATGGGAACAGATTAAAAGAATGTACCAGCTCACATCGCTGTGCTGTACTGCAGCTTAAAGGGGCTCTTAAATAACCCAACCTTTCCTATTACTTTTCAAAATATCATTCAAAATAATGAGTGTATAAGAATCTTGTTCGAGGATTGGGACCTTCTGGTGCCTGGTGCTGCACAAACACATATAGAGACACAGCCTGTGTCTGCAATGGGCATATGGCTAAAGCAAACTGAGAAAGTTTCTCATTGCAGTGCAGTAAGTTATACTCAACACATAATGCAAATTAAGTTTGTCACTTGAAAGGGAAAAAGAGAGTAACAGTTTCAGCTCTTTGTCACTCAAAAATATTGACAGCTTTAATGCTTCGTATTATCTTTAAGCAGCCATGGCAAAATTAAATGCCAAAATAAACGATGTATTTGCCAGTTAATGTGGAGTTCTGAAATGTGCTAGTTGCTTTGTGGGAGGAGAGAGGATTTCGTCCTCAGGGAAAGGAGATTTTCTGTGCTACAGAAGTGGCTCTGCAACACATCCTTCTCTACCTAAACAATGTGACTCATCTGCTCTCAGTCTGGAGCTCTGCAAATTATGGTATTGTAAAAACATGCAAAGTTCACACCAAGTTCACAGAGCTACAAAAATAAGCTCTTTTCCAAGCAAGGGCTGATCTAGCAAGCAGAGTTCTGTGCTAGAATTCAGCAGTCCTGAATCCTGCTCTTGAATATGCTACTGATTTTTTGAGTGATTTAGGAGAACTTCATTCTCTTTTAAATCTCTTCTCCTTCCCTGCCCTTTTCTCGCTAAGCTCTCCATGCACAATGTCTCAGAGGTGAAGTGTGTGCTAGCCATCAATACTGATAATCACTTTTCCAAACTCATCATCTATTTAAATGCTATCTTCTCTTTGGCCGTGACAGATCCTAACTTGGCCTGTTCAGATCCATTCTAGATGCTGTCATAAGATCATTTTTCCAGCTCATCAATTTGACCATATCATCTTTCTCTCCATGCTCCCAGCATGGGCTTTTACTTCCCTGCTGTATCTAATAGGGGCTTGTCTTCACTGTCAACACTCTCTGCATGCTGTCCTCTGTCATTATCTCCAATTCAGTGACAGAGGGAGATTCTCCTTCTGAGTGGCCAATGCTAAACAATCAGATAATCCTTTTGTGCCTTTTCTCACTCTGCATCTAGTGCTGGGGAGAGAGTTTCCTTGACACCTGCAAAGGAACTCACTTTTCTCTGCTACAGTCTCAAAAACGATTTGCTTCCCCCACTATGTAATTAAAAAAAAATAAAAATCCCAGGTTTGCCTCCTTGTATGTTGTTTTTACTGCCTAGGCAATATCAGCTTCTTGTTTCCTTTTGTTCCCCATCTACCCGCTTGTCTCCTTTTGTTTTCCCAGGCTTTTCACCTTGATTGTAAGGTCTTTGGAACCCAGACAGCCTTCTGATCTGTGCTTGTACTGTGCTCTTCTGATTCCCGTGTCAGGCTCCCTGGGTGCCATGGCAATACGAGCAGTAAAGCACTGAATGACAACTTGGTTTAAGCATCACAGGAGAAAAACAAGGGGAGAATGAGAGCTGGGAAATGCAGGAATAGTCTCCAGGTGTGTTTTCCTTTTCTCAGCCCATTCACTGTAGAACTGAATTAACTAAAGAATAAAGCAACAGCAGGTCACGAGAGATTAGAGTAAGAGCTTGAACATTTCTCTAGACTCCGACACTGCCTCATGACCACTTTCTGGGGAAATCCAACCTTTTCCGATGCTTCCAGATGTGCTTGCACAGCTGGCACAATGTGGTGGGGAACAATGACATATTACCTATCACTTCACTATGCTGAAGGTTTTCAAGCGCATTATACTCGATTTCACGATGTCTAGTCCAAAGCTTAATATTTACAAAGTACCAAGAACTGCTGCCAAATAAACAGAAAAAAAAATTGTAAATCATACTTAGTGGAAACAAGAATGATTGTGGTGAAGGCACTGGACTGGGTTCAGGAAATAATCCAAATAATCCTCAGGTGCTGGGTTCTTTTCCTCCTTTGCCACAGGCCTTCTGCAACTACGAGCAAATTACTCATCATCTGGAAAGTCAAAAATGTTCTTACAGATCTTCATGGAGTCTGACTAGTTGTTCTAGTGGTCACTGTCTGCCCTACATGCTGTGGCTTACAAAGGTTTTACAGGGAGGGTCACTTTTGCATATCCGCCCAGCTCGACAACTGGCCATACACAGAAGTGTATATTGCTGAAATAACAGTGCTATTCTAGTGCCTAGTAGTAAATATCCAGTGGGAAACATAGAAATTGACTCTGAATGAAGATTTTAGCCATCTTCTAAGTGACTTCTGCCTGGCAATATTCCTTATTCATGCACTATTCTTGCTTGACAGTGTATCTACACCTTTTCATAAGGTTTTCTGTCCCATAAAAGCTTCTAGAACTAACCTCTGATTTTTCAACAGAGCAAAGATTTTCTAAAAATACATTAGCAAGGAGTCATAGGGGACGAAGTACTTGTATTACTACTAATGCAATAGTGTCACTGGAAGTTTTGCAAATCACTAAGTGGTGAAATGTGTGAGTATGCAACTGGTTCCCTCTAACTGCTTTGATAAGCTTCACGTGGTCCAAAAGAACTGTGCTATAAACCTTCTGTTTGGTACTTCCTGGTGACATCAATACTCTTTTGAATCAAAATTAAATTATGCATTTATTGGAAGTTAATATCCCTGAAATTAATTTCAAAAGTCAATTTAGTATACATGACATTTCAAACAGCCATGGTAGTGTCATTGCTAAAAAAACCCACCCAGAAATCTATGACTGTAATGTTTTTTCAGCTTCTGGTTAAAAAAATCTCGATTAGGAGGATTCAGACAGTATGCCCAGAATGGTAAATTGAAAAGAGGTATAATCAGTTTATTAAAGCCTGTATTCCCTTGCAGTTGTCTGATAAATGGGCAATATGGAGACCCACAACGTATTCTGCTCTTTTTCAAAAATAACGTTAAGAGCTGCCATAGATAGAGACTGTCTATTATCTGCAGTGTATCATTTAAGCACAACCACCTTCACTTTTTACAATAATTACATTTCTTAAATCTATCACTTTCTCCAGGGTTACTGTACAACCTTCCTAATGCAGAGTTCTCTGCGTTTGATCAGTAAGAGAAGAAGAGTGACAGAGATACTGCCAGGGAACAGTAACTACCTACATGTCACTTTGTAGATTTATCCTCTCCAAATATTGTTTGAAACTGTTTTCAAAGTGGAGTCAGAAAGACTGCAAAGTCCTGGACCTTGTTGCTGTTATAAAACCAACAGCACAAACAACGAGAAGGTGTCTTTCACTGGCATTAGTAAATGATAAATCAACACCTACGTACCAGTTGCACCTTTGAAAATCTCTCCGAATGTCTCTACTTGATTGATTCGACTGTGCAACAAGTTCTGGGACGGGGTGGAAGAGGCAAGTTTCACAATACATTTATTTGCCAAAGCTGGTCTGCAATAACCAACCTTTAATTGTGTAAACTGGTACCAGGCAGAGTCCTCAGAAAGGGTAATGACTGGCAACCCAGCTGAACATGGTATTTGGTTAAATAATGTAAATCCTTGATAACGGGCTCCACTTCCTATCCTCCAATGTCTGATGTTTTCCCATGACACAGAGGACACTGATGTATGCATTCATACCTAGGAATTCAGGCTTGGACAAGTACTAAGGAACCAGCAGGGTTAATTATGGTCCTCACTGATGGTGAGGACTGAAGCACAGGAGGTTCCATCTAAACATGAGGAGAAACTTCTTTCCTTTGAGGTGCCAGAGCCCTGGACCAGGCTGCCCAGAGAGGTTGTGGAGTCTCCTTCTCTGCAGACATTCAAACCCACCTGGACACCTTCCTGTGTGATCTGCTCTGGTGAACCTGCTTTAGCAGCTGGGTTGGACTGGAGGATCTCCATAGATCGCTTCAAACCCCAACCATTCTGCATTTTATGGTATTTTACAATGTACTAGAGAAGGAACAAGAGAAGAGGGCATTGCTCTAACATACAGTGCTTGCCTCTTGCCTCGTAACAGACCTGCTGCAACCGGGTGTCCATTCACAAGGCAACTTCCATGGCTGGAGGTACAGCTACTTCTACCAGCTTTCCATCCCTCAGGAATTCTGCAAGGACAAGTGTCCTCCAGATACCTTTGGCCATTCCAAACACTCTCAGCAGCACACAGAACCTGGCCATAGGCTCTGTCGTCCCATATGCAACGCAAATGGAGGATTGTCTATACAATTCACACTGCAAAGCATGTGTGTTAATATTCTTCCAAGGATGTACTGTTGCTCTGTGCCACATGTCACTTATATAAGCATAAAATAATAATAATAATAATAATAATAATAATAATAATAATAATAATAATAATAATAATAATAATATTTTGGTTTGTATTTACTGGAATGAGTGGAAATTGTTCACAAAGTCTATTATTATTTCATTTGCTTTCTCTTTGTATGACCTTGCAAACCTGGCTTTTCAAGACAAGGGTACCAAATTGTTTTTGAAGATGAGCCAGGCTGTATGAAGAGAGTTTCAATACTTCTCATCATCATTTTTTCACAATGTAAACAAAACAGCTTTTCAAAAACATGTGCACCTTCAGTGATCTTTACAGGAGAGGAGATAAGAAAGACCATGAACAAAACTAATGGATATATACTTGAATATAGAGTTAAAGTTATGCTTAATCTAGTAAAAGTTTAAAAAGGACTGGTCAATTCAACCTGTGATTACATTGGAAAACCTCACTGTTTTTTTTTTTTCTCTTTTCTTTATTTGTCCCTTTTAGACATGATTGTTATTATCTGGCACGAGTGAAGAGTGTTCCTCAACTGCTCAGTCTATCATTGGTGGGCTGTGCATTTGCAAACATAATTACACTTCCCTGTACTGCTGTTCCTCACATTAAATCAAGCTCCAAAGTGTTTCCTTCAAGAGACTGCTAACTCCCCTCTCTTCTCAAGTTGTCTCAGCAGCTCCCTCATGCTTCATGCTCTTTCCAGCTTCTTCCTCTATACACAGCCCGCTGTGCTTGCTTCTACCTCTCTGTACCATGGCACCTTTCACTCAGCTTAACTCAGCTCTCTTGCTGTGCAGCTTTCCCATGTTCCCTCCTAAACCTTCTTCCCAAAAAGTATTTCTTGTAAAGGTAGTCTCAGGAAAAGATACTGTCCTGTCCAAGTCTCTGTCCAATTTCCGTAAGACGTGATTTTCTATTCACTGTCACACTATCCAAGAACTCTGCTTTCGCATCTTGTAAATCTTTCAGCCAGGGACCTTGGTGAAATGGCAAATGAGATCTTTACGTGATATCCTGCTAGAAAGAGGTTCCTCCTATGTCTACATAATCTACTGAAGAGCAAACACTGTGTTCTCAGCACTGTGACTGTCCACAGTCCTCTATAAATCATCAGCACTCATACATACACCTATCCAAACGGCTTTGGGGGATATGCACTGCTTTTTTCCTCAGATAAAAGAACATGAAAACTCAGTGATCAAGCTGAATATTAAGTGGACAAGTCAGGAAAGTAATCTCTAAACTCTTATTAAGAGAATGTGGGCACAAAAGGATAATGGGGGGAAACATTGCAGAGCTCTAATATCTGGAATTTTTTCACACTACTAAACCTAGGGGGAATTTCTTTCTAAAGAAAAGAAGACTTCTGTTTCCATGGTAACTCAGTGCTAGGGCCCCCTTACAATCCAAATTTAGCAGAATTATTTGTGCGAGTTTATTCAGCATACTACTGTGTACTTGAGGCCACATGGAAACCACTAATCTCATTGCATTTGGGATGTCAGGTTGAATTTGAACTGGGACTGACAATATTTCGAGCAAGTCCAAGTATAACCCTAAAAAGTAACATCATGCCTTAAAGACAAGGAAGAAATTATAGGTGATAACGGGGCAGCTTGATAATGACTTCAAATGTCAAAATATGCTACGAAATGGCTTAGCATTTAAAAATGACTTTTTATTCCAGTCCTGACATTAATTTACTTACTCCTATAAAACAAGGTACATCAGTGACGGTTCTTTCCCCTGTACTGTATAGACTGTCAGTACGTAGGAGCTGTTCTGCCTTTATTCCAGAGAGGTCACATAACCTGTCCACAGTGAGATATTTTACTTCAACCTTTTGAGCAGTTCTAAGTGATACATGAGGACAAGGCACTGAGTTTATAGAGAAATCTCTGCACCTTACCTGGCAGTGCTTTACCTGTGGTTTTTAAATGGTTAAAAACCAAAGAGCCCAACAAATAAAAGCAAAACCTGTCTACCCAATGCATTTACTGTCCTTAAAAACACATGGAGGAGGGTATGGTAGCTCTGAAATATGTTGGTTCTGTAATCAATCAATGGGTGCTCAGCAGAGGAAAAGTGAAGCTCAGGTAGCGAGTAAATGAAGGTAAGAACAGAGGTACCTTAATGAGGATGAGGGTCATTAGAAAGGCGGAAAGTGCTGGTGCGGAGTTTTAATGTCAAGTCCTCAAAGCACTGTCTGAGCTTGGTAATGACTCTATGAGCTGTAAGCTCAACACGTTTGGCTGGAACAGATAAGTGGAGTCTTTTCCTGCTCCCAATAGTACTCAAAAGTGTTTTAACCACATTTCGTACAGAATACGGTCAGCTCTGCAGTGTTAACGGCCGATGAAGTACTGAAAAAAAAGTGTTGCTGATTTTCCCACTGTGTCAGATATTTGAGAAACCATCAGCAAACTGAGACATCTAAGTGTGGTGTGTGTCAAATACCTCTCTACACGAGAGGGAAGAAGTAATTTACAAGAGACATCTTGCTTGGGTTGTTGGTTTTCACATCATCTATCCAATTTCAGGATCAAACCTGTAAACCTTTAGCTTCATTTGATCACAGCATCATTTTGCTGCACACTTTGTCCTATGCTATCATGCTTTCTCTCTGCCCCAAAGCTGATGAGGGAGAAAATGACCATCATAACCTTGAACATCAAATGAGCAAAAGCCTGACTTCTGAGCTAAAGCAAAAAAATTAGGTTAGTTATTAGTAAGTAGCTGACTTCTGGATCTATATAGGTAGGAGGCAATTACATACAAAAAGTCAATGTACTAATACAAACTGCAGTGAATTCAAAGTTACAGAAAGAGCAAAATGTCTCATGTGTGGGTGTAAGTATGCCAATAAAGTGAGACCACCTACTTATACTAGCAAGCTTTATCTTTGCTTCAGTATCAACATTCCAATTGCCTTTTGCAGGAAACAAGGGGAAAATATGCACATTTCATTTTATAATCTTTCAGGTGATTCCTAAAAAACCTGAAAAGACAACTAAACAACAAAATAAAGCTCCTTTTAACACTTTCACCTTTGTCAGAAAGACATATTAAGGTACTTAAGCAACAGTCTCTTGGGAAACTGCTTAAGCTGCAGAGAAAACTAATTGGCTGACTATAATTTGCATATAAGTATTAAATATTAATAAGGTTAATGTTTTGCGAGGTTTAACCAGGAGCGACTACATGGCAACTATCTAAATGCTTTGTCCAGAAACAAGGTGCAATGTAAAATGCCGTGTCTAGCTAAGCACTGGTGCAACCTCTTGTAATCCGAGTCTGTCAGGTCCAGCAAAGGCCATCGGGAGAAAGAGCAAACAAGGATATAAGTTCCCTCTTTATCTGCCTCCTACCTCTCCATGGCAGCTCTGACTCAGTTCATTGAACCACTCAGGGCAATGTGAGCAATGTTGGCACTGCATCCTCGTGGTGCTGTTAATAATTTCTCCATGCCCAAACCAGCCCAGGGTGGCTTTTCTGCCTAATTACCATCACAGCTTGGACGACGGCACCAGGGGATGCAGTGCAGACCCTGTGTGCCAGCTGCCTGGATGCCTGGGAGCTTGTCCCGCTCTTGGCACACAACTCAACAGAGAGAGGCTCCAAGCCTACTTATTCCCCTTCATGTAGACGTTTTGCTTCTCCTTACAGAGCAGAATGAAAGAGATGTGTCTTGGCTCTTGCTGAGGATTTTTGAGGGTCAACAATCTGGTCTCATGCTCAAAGCATCTTGTGGGTTGCATACGATATGTATCTTGGCCACTCCATCAGTCCAAAAGTAGCAGTTCCACAGCAAAATCACTCTGTTTTACAGGCCCATATATGTTCAAGATCACTTCTTGTGCCAGGAGGGAAGACATTTCCACAGAAGCACATCAGTCACAGGAGGACTTAGTGTATCAGCAGCATCAGCAGATGAGCATGGACTGGAGACTGCTTCTGAACTCTGGCCTGCACGCCTGTTTACAACAAATGTGTGCTTTCCAGCTAAGTCAGGCTTAAAAATATCTAAAAAAGGATTTACATCTAAAGTTCAGGCTAATTGTGCAGTGAAAAGCATCCCTTAAAGGCAATCAATAAAAGGATTGAGTCTGATAACATAGGCTAATCTGTTTTATATTTCTCTCCTTCCCACTCAGGGCAATCAGACAGCAGATGCAGGGATGTTTCAGAAACCCCACAGTGCTCCAGATCCCATTTCCTCGCAAAGTGTCATTCCCATGGAAGCGATGACTTCCAAGCCTCACAAGTCGAGGCAGATGCCACCACGTTATCACCCTGCACCGCTCCGAGGCCACCAGGATCCGCACGGGAACAGGGGCTTTATATCGGCGGCAGCAGCGGGCAGCCGAGCATGAGATAGCCTGTCATCACCGAGCAGCTTGTGTGAAACAAAACAAGTATTAAGTGAAGAATAACAACTACGTTTCGAAAGGTGTCCAATGAAAGCTTTTAACGGTGCACGCCTTTCCTTTTCCATGCAGTTCTGCCACCTGAGCTGATGATATGGTAGCAAGTAAGTGACCCGATAAATTGGACAGCCATCTGCACAGGCATGTTAAGGAAAACCTTGTGTTATTGCCAGGGTGAAAACAGCAATGCAGAGTTTTCTTCACCCTTCCTTCAACTAGGGAAAAACCTAAGAGGTTTTGCAGCGTTAAAGACATTGGAAATTTGGTTGAAGGGTCAAAACTTCTTCCTGCCAGTGCCCTTGTACCTAAAAAATGGCATAAATGAACATCAAATTTTAAAAGGCTGTTTTTTTTAACATAGAAGAAAACAAAAACATAAAAATGAGTCAGCCATTTGAAAAGCAAGGTCAGAAGATATTTTCTAAAATTAAATCCTTTCCATCCAATCCTGCCCCAGAATACATGCACAAGTCTTATTGGCCATCTATTTCGGACATCTACCTTGACCCTTTGGATATCTCCTGATAGCCCACTCTTCTCTGGAGCAGATCTCTACTTTTTCTAAAGCAGCTGCCACTGGAGCATTTAAGAAAGAGATAATATTCATAGAACCCTTCCAGGAAAGAAATTACCGCAAATTTGTTCTATCCTTCTCATCTGCACTAAGTATTTTCTTCCTTTCTCTCTTCCACGATGACCACAGCATAGCTGCACACACACACTTGCCCATCATCCTGCTGGGAAGCAGAAGGTGGCATGTGCACATGCACATTTAGGTACCTAGTTGCAAAGTGTATTGCAAAAGCAAATTGCTACCTGAATGAAAAGAAATCCTGATAGATATATATCCATTGGTCATGCCGTGGGCTACTGCGCCTGAGCAGCTACATCCATGGAGAGAAGCGTATTTCTGTTTGGGAGTCTCTTGACAGAAGCAGATACGAATGCATTGAGCATCAGGTGTGCACAGTGACTCTAATGCTTCCAGGAAGGATTGGATCTACTGCTCCTGTGTAGACCATCTGTGTATCTGTGAGCCCATGCTGACTGAAATTAGGGAAATATGTGTTTCAAATAATTTGTCTTTCTACGATTTTCATGAGTGGCTGCATTTATTTTATTGTACAGATTTTTCTTTTAGATAGTAATTAATGACAGTATATTCATCTGTAACATAGAGAGAATCAGCTATTAATAGAACTTCTGAAAAAGTACATTTCAACTCATAAACCAAATTTACATTGTGTAGATTTACTTTTAGCTCTGTTATGCTTGTGAGAGGCTGGTGAAGTCAAAAGAGTGTGGCCAAAGGTTATTGGTATTATTGCAAGATTAGTTTACCCTGAGGAGTTTTAATAACACTGGAGGCAATCTTATCCATAAGATATCACAGCTTCTCTAACAGAGAAAAAGCAATAAATTTGTTTGTAACTCATCTAGACACAATACCAGGACTATTCTGTGAAACTGAATGCAGTAAAATAAATAAACATCCCAAGAAGAAGCCTCTATTTAAAGTATTCTCCCCAGCTCGCGAACAAAGCTCTAGAAATCTGCAAAAATTGTTATCCAGGCTTAATTTACTCTACAGTGCTCGCTCTGTTTTAAACTTTGCTTCATAACGGCCCTTTAAGGCAAAGTAGTTTGTAAGGCCATTTTCTCCTTGTGTGTGTTGAAGGAAGGCAGATAAGAAATAAAAAAAATTGCAAGCAGTTCTTGAAAGCAAAGAAAATTACTCAAGGGAACAGCTGATATTTCCAATAAGAAAGGCATCAGAAACCACTAAAGTCTCTATCTCAAGAGCTTTGTTCCTACATTATGGCTGGTTCAAATATGTTGGGGCTTTATACTTGCTTGAGACTGAATGACTGAATAAGTAGCTGGGAGGCTCAGCCTGCATGGAGAGAAATCACTCAGCAAAGATGTAGCTTTGTGAAGCAAGGGAAGATGTGCTACTGAGAAGGGTGGACAAGGGCACCCCACTGTTGAGCCATCCCTTTCCCTGAACATCCCCTCCATATGTATAGTCAACTACATCTCTCACATCTTCAGGATCTGGAGACCTCTCCAACCATGGGGAAAAGAAGGAAAAGGATAATAGAGGTAAGAAAGCACCCATATTTAGTTTGCACAGCAAAATTTTTGTAGTGAGAGGGCTACAGGAGTGGCTTCTGTGAGCAGCTGCTGGAAGCTTACCCTATATCCAATAGAACGAGTTCCACCCAGCTCCAGGATGGACCCGCTGCTGGCCAAGGCTGAGCCTATCAGTGACAGTGGTAGTGCCTCTGGGATACCATATTTAAGAAGAAGAAAGAAAAAAAAAAAACAACAAACCACACGCTTGGGAACACCAGTGGGAGAGAGGAGTGAGAATATGTGAGAGAAACAACTCTGCAGACAGTGCAGGAGGAGGGCAGGAGGTGCTCCTGGCAGCTTGTGGTGCAGCCCATGGTGAGCCCGGCTGTCCCTGCAGCCCACGGAGGTCCATGGTGGAGCAGATCTCCACCTGCAGACCAGGGAGGACCCCACACTGGAACAGGTGGATGCCCAAAGGAAACTGTGAACCTGCGGGAAGCCCACGCTGGAACAGGCCCCTGGCAGGACCTGTGGCCCCATAGAGAGAGGAGCTCACACTGGAGCAGGTTTGCTGGCAGGACTTGTGACCCCATGGGGGACCCAGGCTGGAGCAGCTCGTGAAGAACTGCAGCCTGTGGGAAGGACCCATGTTGGAGAAGTTCATGGAGGAATGTCTCCATGCTGGAGCAGGGGAAGAGTGTGAGGTGTCCTCCCCTGAGGAGGACGAATCAGCAGAGACAATGTGTGACGAACTGGCCACAACCACCATTACTCATCCCCCTGCACCGCTCAGGGGCAGGAGGTAGAGAAATCAGGAGTGAAGTTGAAGCTGGGAAGAAGGGAGAGGTGGGAAAGCAAATCTTAGGTCAGAAAGAGAACACAACTGTAGTCTCCCTAGCTATTGAGAAAGAAGAACTCGGTCAGGACACAACATCAAGAAAAAGAAATGTGGAGCCCCGAGCTTGAGAGTAAAAACAATATCTGGTCAAGGGAGATCATGGCAGTAAACAGAGAGGCTCAGGAACGACTATGAAACCCAGAATACAGAAAAAGAGCTAATGAATCTGACTGTAGAATCCATGCTTAAGCAGCACAGGATGTATCTTCCCAGTCCTCTGCTAAAATGTTATAGCAATATAGTGATAAATTAGCAAGTACAGCTTTCCACTGCAAGCAGAGAAATTAAATGACTTCCCAAGGCAAGTGTCTGACAACAGAGCAGGGATTCAGGAAACTCCTAGCTCTGTGTCCAGTGATCAGTTCAACTAATTATTCCCTTTGTCATGCAGTTACTGCAGAGGAGAAAAAGACAAAAAGTAGTCTTAGTATTCAGTAAATTT
The DNA here is from genome assembly GCA_013399365.1 of Pampusana beccarii. Classification (NCBI taxonomy): domain Eukaryota; kingdom Metazoa; phylum Chordata; class Aves; order Columbiformes; family Columbidae; genus Pampusana; species Pampusana beccarii. The sequence goes on from VWYH01011067.1 coordinate 313,699, forward strand.
TGTGTCAAATGCTGTATCTGCTTAAAAAAAGATTAAGTGCAATAGAAGGCACGAATCTCTTGGAAACGGAGGAGGAAAATAGATCAATATTTGGCACCACCAATTATATAGATTTTACATCAAGTAAAATGATTTTGAAATTGAACTGATGGTAACTTTTTTTTTGTTTGGTCAGCACCCAAGTCTCATTTCTTTGTACATAGTAATAAAGTGATGAGCATTGCATACTACATAAAGACAGCCAGAGCATCTTTCAATAGACTTGAATGCCAGCCTTTTACTCCAGAGAAGCGTGTTCTTACATTTAAAACTACTACTCTTCTAGTTCATTTGGAAAACTGAGGTGCCTTTGTGGCTACTAAATTACTGTGGGACAGACTTACTCAGACATTTTGTCAAGGGCTTAATGGTTGAACAGAAAAAGTCGAGTGAAGACCTAGGAATGGAAAACACTCCTTGGTTTTCTACAGTTTTCTCCGGCTAGAGTGGGGAATCGAATTTTATTCTATACCAGGATAAACCAGTTAGAGACAAAGTAATTATTTCTTCTCTGCTTCTACATATCACACTGCAAAGTGGGGAGCTGTTACGATGTATTTGATTATCTCCCAAGCAGAACTTGAGAGTGGGAATGTCTAGCACAACTTTACTCCATGAACAGAAGTTCATGCTGCTGATTGGTCTTCTTTCTACATTTCCATACCATAAAGCCACATTTACATTTCCATAATGTTTTTCTTACAAAATCTGATTACTAATTCAACAAAAGCAAACTAAAAAAATCCATGTGGATATTAACAATTAAAATGTTCAGAAGATTAAGACAAGAAAGAGGGAAAGGGAGAAGGAAAGGGAAAGGGAAAAAAATTATGTCAGTCTTGTAAACATCCAATATACATCACAGTCATCAACCTTTCCAGGCTCTTTTAACAGAGAGCTATGCAGCAAAAATAATCCTAAAAAAAGATGTCAGATCAGTGCATGCAAGTGTTAGTTGTGCAGGCAATAACTTGTCTTGACCCTCAAAAATATTGATGCTTAAAAATAATGTTAAAAAATTCTCATTTATACAAATTTATAAAGAATGGCTTTTTTTTTTTTCAAGTAAAAAGTACTGTATCACCTCTAAGGGATTTAAAAGAAAAATCATTATATAGAGTGAATTTATGGCACAGGAAAATCTCCAGTTTTAACCAAAGCTCAAAATAACAGAAACACAAGTAGAAGAAACTTCTATTTTGTTTACCAAATAAATCAAATGTTCTCAAAGGAAGGCTGGAACTGGATGTACATACCCCCTCCTGTTACACTCCCTGCAGCTCTGGCTTGTTCTTCCACGTCACCCCTGCAATGTTCCCATGCCCTAAAAAACTACCTGTGTCTGGACATTGTACAAAACCTGGGCAAAAAATACACTTGGCTAATTCATCTCCAGTTGGTCATTGATTAAGCATCGACACAAAACACTGATATAAAAGTGATCGACATTCAGACACAGACAGGAACTTCCTATTGCCTTGTTTTATCAGTTTTAAAAAATATCCCTGCAACACATTTCTGTGCACAGCTGCTGTTGGAAAGTTAAATTGAAGAATTGTTTTGCCACAAAAGCTACCTTTACACACCAGTGGTACATCACATAACAAACAAATCAGGTGCTGTGATACAGCTGTAGAAAAGGAGCTTACATGTAACCAGTGAGCCCGCAAGAATAGAAACGGCACAAGGGTACCAAGAGAACACAACCGTGGCAGCATCAGAAATATTTTCCTGAAGGTATTGAGTTGTAGAGATCAGCTAAGTAAAGTTGGAACTGTGTTTCTGTACCTACAATTGCAATACTCCCAGGGAGATACAAAGCAAGTATCTTCAATCTATATTTGCCCATCTAAAAGTTAGAGTCCTGAGCCCTCTAAGAAGAGGATGAGAGAAAAGATCAGAGAGAATACCTAAAAGAACAAGAAAAAATATTATTTGGAGGACATGAAGAAACACTGCCACTCCTTAGGTTGATGTGTTTATAGTTCTGTTTTCACTGCAAAAGTATTACTATAGAATACCCTTTGCCACACTTAGTCCAATGGCTGACAGTCTTCTACCAAGTATAGATATTTAGTCATCATAATCAGGTCTGTAAAATGAGAAACTAAACCCCAGGTATGGTTTGCATATCTTAATGCCAGCATGTGCACACAGAGACGGAGAAAATTCCAGAGGTTGCAGCCGGAGACTGCAATTAGCTTCATTACCACTTGGAGAGCAATTGGAGGAAAGGGACACAGAGGCTCTTTTGTGTATTCAGCACAAATAGGTTGAGTGAGACACAATTTGGTGCAAGCTCTTTCAGTACTGCTTGCTTAATTCCCCCTACACAAAAGATTAATTCTTGAAATTGGAGAATGGCTGGACTCCTGTTTTTGGGGAGCGACTTGAGTGATAAGAAAAGTGGCTGCTGAAGGTGACATTCCCTTGAAATGTGAGCCTTGTCCTCTAATAGCAGAGAAAAAATATGGTATGCTGCTTATTTCCCTTTCCCAACATCAGGGAGTATTCGATCTTATCAGCTTTCCAGCGACAACACCAGGCATCTTATTGGCCTCAGCTCTCACAAGAGATGAAAACATGTCCCACTTCTGCACAGTGTCCCATATCATCAAATAAGCTCAGCACCTTCGAGTGCCTCAGTCTCTCTGCAACAGGAAATATGCTACAAAGCATTATCAACAGGAAAGAGGATCACAAGCTTTAAAGCATGATTAAACAGGATAACAATTCCTCAAAGATACTAGATTACATGAATATGCATCAGTGATTTTGCCCAGTGTCAACTCAGATTCACATAAATTATAACGAAAAGGAGCCTAGCCAGTGATGGTCGACTTCTTCTTGAGACAGAAAATCAACCATCCTTACAAAAAGGAGACTCAAAGATGAGCATGAGGGTAAAGAAAAGTTAGCAGACAATGAGGGAAACCTTTGTGAGTGTGCTGGTTTTGGCTGAGATAGAGTTAATTTTCTTCACAGTAGCTTTTATGGGGCTCTGTTTTGGATTTGTGCAGAAAACAGTGTGGATAATACAGGGATGTTTCAGTTATTGCTGAGCAGCACTTACACAGAGTCAAGGTCTTTGGTGATTCTCACACCACCCCACCAGCGAGTGGGCTGGGAGTGCGCAAGAAGTTGGGAGGGGATACAGCTGGGGCAGCTGACCCCAGCTGACCAAAGCGATATTCCATACCATATGACATGATGCTCATCATATAAAGTCGAGGGAAGAAGAAGGAAGCGGGGAACATTTGGAGTGATGACATTTGTCTTCCCAAGTAAGTGTTATGTGTGATGGAGCCCGACTTTCCTGGAGATGGCTGAACACCTGCCTGCCCATGGGAAGGAGCAAATTAATTCCTTGTTTTGCTTTGCTTGCATGTGTCTTTTGCTTTACCTATTAAACTGTCTTTATCTCAACCCACGAGTTTTCTCACTTTTACTCTTCTGATTCTCTCCCCTATCCCGCCATGGTGGGAGTGAGTGAGCGGCTGTGTGGGTGTAGCTGCCAGCTGGGGTTAAACCAGGACAGTGGCAGATCTACCAGGCATGTGCTGAGGTCACACTAGGTTTTCAAAATTGAACCAAACCATGCCAACCGTGATGACCAACACAACAAGGTCATTATTCACAAGAATAACTTGTTCAGCAATATTTTTCACTTAAGTGGTTTATAGAGTTCACTTTCCTATGTGCTTTTTTTACTGCTATGCCCTGAAAAAGACTCTGTCTCCTTTCATATATCTGTCTGTACTTCCCTGGTCTTTCGCAGTTCATTAAGCATTGTTGCAATGCAAAGATCTTATTTGCAGTTCTTCAATTGCCATGCAATCCCAAATTAGTTCATTATCCTGCTGAACATAGTTTTTTATTTTATTTTCAAATTATTCTACGGTCCTAAAGTGGGGAAAGAAAAGAAAGTGATTAATGACTCCCACGAGCTTATGTTACTTAGGCATAATTTAAACTCAGCATTGGAGTCATGAACCCCAGGCTTCTAATCTTGGTTCAAGCAGTTGCTTGCTCTGTGATTTTAGGGCTCTGAAAGCTACCATTTTGCTGCTTCTACCTATGAAACAAATATTTCCTTTATCCCTTTATTTTATCCCTGGAGGTTTGAAAGGACTCACCATTCAACATCAGACTTTGTTACAATTACTCAGGCTCTACTTTGACTCACAAAGTAGTCAACAAACTAGCAATGAGGACATCTGGTTTAGATCCAGAATCTAAAGGTATGCTGGACAGGAGTTGGAGCTACAGCAGATGTATGGGTGTGATTGCAAAGAACATTCGTTGTCTTGGTTACTTTTTATATTTCACTGTTCAGTGCTTGAATTTTATTCTTCATATAGATTTTCACTATAATACTCTTTTGGTCTCACAGAAACAGCTTTACATTTGCTGATACATTTTAGGAAATGGCATCAAAGTGCAGAGACAGATTCAAGGGAAAAGGGCACAACAGTTCTGCTTTGTAAATTTTTATGTTCTAATGGTCAGGAGAAATGAATTTTCTCCAATCGTATTTGAAGTGCAATCCACTAAGCTGTTGTTATTGCAGATACAGTGGGTTTTACATTGACAAAATACTGTGTAGCAACAGTTCCACTCAGAGACAAAGAGAACTCAACTAGAAATTAAAGTCTGTATGGGAATGAATATTGTAACGGCAACATTACTCATCTACATTACTCCGCTGAGCTCCATTGGCAAATTCCTGCAATCAACTTACTGTAGCTAATGTCGATAGTTTTTGAGTATATTGAGACTGTTCCATGTATGGTTTTCCGTTTAGAAATAAAGCCAGTTCACTTTTATAGTAAATGTACAGCTATAATACTGACATTGACTGATTTTGTTTATCTTTCCAAATGCAAAAGTGCTGCATTATTTTTTAAGATCACCATAACTGCAGAAAGAGTGACCATTTCAATAGACAGAGGTGCTATTACTACATAATTACATAAAAACTTCCCTTTATTGCATCACAACATTTGTTGATGACTGTGTCAGTGCTGCTCAGAGTTATCATGCAGAGATTTTGCACTGCGATAGATAAAACTGCAAAGCAGTGCCAGGCCATCATTGTTACTGCCTCATCATTTCACTAATTTAATTTCATTTAGTGGTGCCTCTATTTCTTCTTACCAGACATCAAAAGGTGGAATAGTGCTTCTTTATCCCTCTCCTGACTGCAGGAGGAAGAGTTTTCAGGTGTGCTTTATTCCCTAATCATTTCCCCGAACAATTGCAATTTATCACAGAGGCTCTCTCTTCCTGAATTCAAGTGCAAAAGGAGTTGCAAGCAGATCCAGGTAGGCTGAGAAAGCTATAGCTGAAAAGGAGGAACCCCTCTGCATCAGATAAGTGTCACAGATAACTCCGAGGTCCTACTGAATTCTGTAGGACTTCTATGCACAAATGTAAATGCCCTCACAACGTTGGGCATGTCCATTTGAGCACGGTGAAATCGCTCTAGACCAGAGGTGTCAAACTCATTTTCACCTGGGGCCACATCAGCCTCACGGTTGCCTTCAAAGGGCCGAATGTAATTTTAGGACTGTAGAACTGTAGGAGTAGTTACATTTATACAGTCCCAAAATTACATTCGGCCCTTTGAAGGCAACCGCGAGGCTGATGTGGCCGCCAGTGAAAATGAGTCTGACACCCCTGCTCTAGACAAAATTCAACAAAGATTTACTATGAGGAACAGGACAAGGACACCAGTAGGTGCCCCACACACTGTTAGCTCTGGAGTGGCCATGCAGTTGAGCAGCCATTCCCCTTTCTTCCTCCCCTATATCAGATCTGAACTCACTTATGAGAGGCTAATAGTTTAAAAGGAGTGACAGTGATTCACCACAGTGGGTCAAGCTTTGCTTTTATTTAAACCCATGGTACCTCAGTAATTTTGATGAGCTTCCAAGGACTTAACTGACAGCAAAATGACATCCAGTATACCTCTTCTAATGGTCTCCTTACACCCCTATTTTCTGCACTTTTGTGTGAATAAAAGCAACAACATGAATGGTTTTCAGTGTCAGTAAGTGCACACAAAATTAATACGTACCTTTAATCTTCATCACATCCTACACCTTAAGTATAAAATCAGGAGGTCTAAGAAGTTGAATTCATTGCTGGAATAGCATTATGGATATTTGTCTCATGATGCATGTTATTTAGACCAAAAAGTGCTACTGGAAATAGTTTCAGAACAAGGTGTTGCAATCTGAAATAACCATCACTCCCATTACTACAAAGAGGTAGTGAAAGGCAAAAAGCATAAGAAAAAAGTAATTGTAAGATGAGTTTCAAGTCAAGTAAGCTTTAAAAGCAGGAGGTCCACCCAGAACCAAAAATCAACAACTTACAGCAACCAAATTTTCAGTCCACTGACCTAAAAGCTGCCCTTGCAAAAGCTCTCAGAGAGATTCAGTTACAAACAAGCAACCTAATGGCATTAACTCAGGAAAGAGGCAAAACTGTTACTATAAGACAGACACCAAAAGAACAAAGATCTAACTGAACAGACACAATGGGACTTCAGCTTCCCCAACTGTCACTTTTCTGGAGCCAAAGAACCCCAAATCCTGCTGAGATGGAATACCTGCAGCTCACACCCTAGGGAAAAAAATACCAGCTATAAACCATATTTTTTTTTCAAAGTGGCACGATCTCCAAAACCAGTGATGAACACAGTACTTCCATAGTACCAAAAGCTATGACCACAGAAGTAGAAAACAAGATGAAAACACACACTGTCATGCCCCTCTCTTCCCCACTGAAACATTGCAGATATTAATGGTTTGGAACAAGGTGATGACCTATAGACAGTAGCAGATGAAGATGCATGAAGAAGCAACTAATTGGAGTACAAATACTTACATTAAGAAGACATCACAATGAGACTGCACAAGAGGAACACCAGTATCCTGATCAAGAGATACAATGGGAGACAATAAGCAGGAATATGTCAATAGAGGGCAGAATTAGAGGATCACTGCAAGAGAGAATGCAAAGAGATTTTTTTTCACCTGCAGTATTTAGAAGAACTCACCCAAAAACCATCAACATGCCAAACTGTGATCTCACCAGTGCAGTAGATCGCAAAATACTGGTGAGACATGAAGGCACCAAAATTCCAGAAAATCTGAATAAATTCTTTCAGAACCTGGGCATCAGTCAACACGCAGCAATCTGAGCTACAAATTAAACGATACAGTTGTTTAGGCTGAAGCAGAATCAAGAAGGGTTGCTCTCTCTTGCAACAGGTTTTCTTTCGACAGTTCTACTAAAACGGGAATGGAAAAAATACCGTGATGATACACGTATAGATGTGGGTGATGCTAATACAACATAAAATGGCAGTAAGAGATACACAGCTGTTACACAGTACGTAGCAATGTGGGAAAGAGTAATATTATACCAGTCTGAATTTAAGTCCTAAGGTTTAAATTCAAGGTCTACAATAATAAGTGACTTCTCTATCATGGCAAGTTTCAGAGCCGCATTTGATGACATTGATTGATGTGATGAAAAATGCCACTAACACTCACTCAGAAAGCTCTGCTCACTAAGACTGATAAAACCTGATACCATCAAGGCATTTTTAATAAAAACACTCAAAACCAAAACCTGGGGTGTCCCTGAAACTCAGGCAAAATGTGCTGTGTCAAAGGTGAGAGCTTTTAACAGAAGGTCTCACCACATTTTGGTAGAATGAAAGACTGAGGATGGTTAAATTTTATTAAATGTGACACTGTCAGCAATTGCAACACACATTTATAAAATGGAAAACACAGTACTTCAGACAGGCAAGACAAAAAGACATGCTAAAATTGAAGTTAGACCTCCTTCAAAGATTGGTAGTGCAAAAACACAATGATATATTGGAAAGTAAAACAGAACCTATGGACATGACCTCCATATTGGTTGTTGTGAAGGTGTTGTCTGTGTCTTCCCAGAGAAACAAACGAAAGGCTGACACCAGTGTTCTGGTCTGGGAAACCGTGCAAGCTATTCGTTAATGCTAAACCAAGTTCAGTCTGCCATTATATTCTTTTCAAAGAAGCAAGCCAAAGCCAAGGGAAACGGAAGATGACAAAGGCTTACGATAAGGTTTTCATTGTGCTTTTTGATTCCACTTAATCACTGGCAATTTTACCCGACTTCCTTAAGTGCACGTGTAAAATCAAATTTAGCTCCAAATTACTAGGTAGCCAGCACCAGTAATTTCATTGAGCATGAGTCATAGCATGCCTTGAACGGGTTATTATTCTTGTATTAGAAAAAAAAAGAATCAGTAGTCTTAATTCTTTGTTGCCTTACATCAGGCATAATTATTTATATCAGGGTAGAGTGAGGGCCAAGTATCTTTACACCTAGCATTAAGGTCTAACATCCATTCACTGCTTGGGTAAACATGTATGCAACGTTCAGCGCAACAAAAAATCAGCCCAAATGACTTCTTAGCTGCCAAAGTCAACGATTTGACTCTTGCCAGGAAAAGTAGATATTTCACCCAACAGCAGACCACACAGGTACCCAATTCCCCATAGCCCCACTGTTTCCTTGGCGGTGCGGAGCTCAGCACTCTGCTCGAGGGTCTCTGCTCCCCTGCCATGCCGACACTCAGTAAGATAACGCCAGCGGCTGCAATACTCTATGACTCCGTAAAAGTTTGGTAGGGATGGAAAGACAAATGTTTGGGAAGTCAATGCCTGGATCGTGCCTTGGAAGCAGAGGGACGTTGAGGTGGCAGCTGGAACTTCGTGCATGTTTTGTGCACAGTCTGGCTGTTCCCTGTGGCAAGAGAGTGAATGACATATATCTACAAATTTAAGCCCAAATAAAGACATGAAGGTTTCTGTTTGTTTAATTTAATCCCTGAAATTAAGAGTCTAACTAGCTGAGGACACATATACAACACTGACAGATGTTTCATTTAATTTCCTCCTTCCACTTCTCAACACTTGATACACATACATACACTCAGGGCCTCACTTTCCTTATGGAGTCCTGATATTGTACCATGGCCATTTAACCACAGCCTTTGACCTGTCACGGGTAGAAAGTCTGAAATGCATTTCCCAAACACAGTTGGACTGACTGTTTCATCGGCTTTGGGATAAGCAATTTATGACTCCAGGCAAGGCTGACACAGTGTCTCATGAGCGGGGTTTCTGCTTAATGTTCTCACTCACCAGCAGCCCCTTGGTGACCTGACATTAAATTAAGAAGAAGCAGGAACAGGACTGAAAAGTTCTCCAGTCTGCAGCCAACGTCCAGCATCTAAGACTGGGAGCAGCCAACTCTTACAAGTGCTCGTGCAGCCAGGACACAACTACTAGAGCCTTGGGGAGAGGAAAAAAGAGAAACATGAAACCTGCAGAGAGGGAAACACTGCATGGACATCCTCGTCCTGGTCATGGGGTGGGCTGGGAAACTGAGGAACAGGTTCAAGCAAATTGCCAGATAGCTGAGCTTTTCTCACCGTCATGTTAGAGGTAAAACACAATATATTTTCAAAATTACATTTTAAAAATCTGTCTCTGTGTCCGAGTTTCATTTTCTGTATCACCTCATTAAGCAGCGAGGCTGATGGACAACAAATCCTCTGAGTACATTGTCAATGCTGACAGAAGCTGGAGATCCATCTTAAACACTGATGCCCTTTCCCAGCTTCTACTACAGTAACTCTATGTCTCCTGCACTGCGTGTCTGAGTTCCTAATACACTAAGCAGTACCCTTCAGCAATAATACGCTATAGAGATTGCATTCCACCATCTTTAATGTCATCTCCAGGCTGCCAAGCAGCCCATTTCTGGAAGAAAATTCATATTCCTTCAACCTGTCTCGGTCTGTGTTTATGAAAGTCATTAATTTCAGCCATTCACCTTCTCTTATTTTATAAAAAGGAGTACAATCCCAGCAAAAGAGAAATCTGGTTAGAGTCCAAGAGAAAACGAGATGGCACAAAAAATCAGGAAAGAAGAAAAGGGAAACAATATGTATTTACAAACAGAGACTTGTCCTATGAAGTGATGATGCAAAACGCTACAGTATGGCTGATTCATCTTTTCACTGAGTATGTAGGGCCTTGGGACTCTCATTGTTATCAACATACGATCACATTGGACAATTCACAGTATTAGTTAGCTATTCAGACTTGCTGTTTTCATTCCACAAACTTCAAGACCTTCTTTACAGTTTATCCAACCAAAAGGGATTTCTTAACTTTTCCTAAATTTTAAAAAAAAAAAAAAAAAGCAAACTACTAAATTAATTCAATTTTGCTATTTGCTAGCCATGGGTACATAACCTTGACCGTCTGGTAATTCTAGCGTGAAAAGCAATGCAAATCCTTCTCTGTCTTCTCCAAGGCTCAGACATGCCCTACCAGTCAGACAAAGGCTTTCCAGCTACGCACACCGTTCGTACAACAGCAAGCCCCAAATCCTCACCCCAGAGGTAGAGCAGACACTTGGTTTAGATGCTTTGTTCTGGCTGTCAAACAGAAAAAATACTCTTCAGCTGACAGATAATTGTTCATGTGCTGGCAGGGCAGGATCCACAACATATTAAAAAAAAAAATAAAAATCATTCTAGGACAGAAAGATAATTGTATGCTGTACACCATCCCCTCATTTTCAAAAGCAAAATAAGCCTCTAGAAAGTGTTTCAGCTTCCCACAAAAACCTGGAGTACAGATATTCATGTGAAAAGGCACATAATTCCTGACACCTCGCTCATGGCTTCACGTTTGGAGAGGCCAATGCACACTGGTTATCTACAGTTCAGGGTAATTCTCTCACCTCTTTTTCATTGAATGGTAATGTCTGCCTTCATCCTCTGTTTTCCAGATAAGCCACCAGCATCTTCCACAAACTTTTAGTCCTACATGGTCTGTTCATACATCCTTTTCCCTCAGGGCTTGCATTAGCTCCTGAACATGATTCCTTAGCTATCGCTTGGGTGACAGCTTCCCAAGGCTGTGGAAAGCTTCCTTGCAAGTCAGAGAAATCAGTGACTTCTCTGAAATTGAATCTCACCTCCAGAGTCACGGTGGATGCCATCGCTGTGAGCTCTGTGCAGCACATGAGCCCAGGATTAGACAAGATGAGCAAAGACAGTACAAACATAGATTGGCTAATCTGTGACCTTCGGGGATAGCAGCTCCCTAACAGTAGTGTTAATAACAAAATGCTTGCAACAGCAGTTCTGTAACTTAAAAAAAAAAAAAAATAATAATAATAATTATTTGACTTAACCCATTGCTGCTGGGGGACAAAAATGCTTTACACTGCATGACTGCTGAACACTATCCCTCTTTTCCCAACTGTTGCTTGCAGGGGTAGGCACAAAGGGAAACAAAACAAAGCAGAAAAGCTGCCCCCAGGTTCTGGCTGCAGTTATTTGAATCACTGGAGGCAAATCACTGAAAAGGTTTAATCCTGTGGCACCAGCCTCAGTGTAGGTGGAAGCAAGGAGAACTTTGCACATATGCAGTTTAAAGGGTGGGAGCATGCTGTGGATCCCCACTTGATGACTACAAGGAGAGAAAAATAACCTCATGGTTCATCTGCTTTCTGAAATCCATGCTGCGAACCCAGCAGCAAAATCTGACTTTCAAAATGCATACAAAATTTTAAAAGCAAATGCCTTCCATGAAATAATATCTTATATGGGACGAGCGTAACTGGGTGATATAAGTTATAAGGTTGATATCATTTCACTTGCTTTGTTTTATTTCATTCAACAGATGTTGTCTCTATGGAAGGAAAGCAACCAAGCTATTTTTACCATGGAGATGATATCTGACAACGATGATTTTTTCAATTATTTGTGTGAGGGTGGAGTTTCAGAGGTGCTGATAAATGTCCAATCTCTGCAATATAGTTCTCTCTACTTTTCCTTAAAACTTAGGCTTGTGACCCACAACTACAATGCTAAAATCACATCAGAAAATTATATTTTATTTCCAGGATGCTTTTCTCTGGAGAAAAAAAAAATCCACCACACTACCTCACTAGCTTTGATTTGTGAGCAGGATGCTGTCTCTCCCAACTCTACTACACAAGTTGTGGGGTTTCTTCTCCATTAACTCCAAGTCCGTGGCAGCTCAGACCCCCAAAATGCAAACTGAAACTCATTTTCCTTAAACATTTGGATGAAAACTGGCTGTTGAGGGGCTGCTTCAAGAAGAGTCCAGCTGTACATGCAGCCAGAGGCAGGGCTGGACAGTCTCCATGTACATGGCCCTCAGAGCTGTGGAATGCAGACAAATGATGCCACCTTCACTTTTCCTCTAGTAGCTTGTTGCTGTGTCTTTTCTCATTTCCTTGGTTCCTCGATACACTACAGGACTCAGCTCCAAAGCCACGACAGGTTCTGAGTGTAAGTCATCATACTTCTAGTCAAAAAGAAATTACCCTGGTAGCTTAGTACACACACAGCTCCTATAAGAAGCCTCCAATAATGACACAGCCCCTATGAAGTCCAAATGTCTTCTGCCCTTTTCTACTAAAGAGCTTGTTCAATAAGGTTTCTTCTGTTGATTACCATTCATGTGCACCTGTTCTTAGGCTTGTATTTTAGTGAATTACTATGACACTGATTCTGAAGCCAAGGCAAAGTTGCCAAAGTACATTATTTATATGCACACATATCCTAACACATGCAGATTCCAGGAAGAATCCTAAAATCTTGTAATGACAATATCAATGACAAGCAATTAAGAGCAACATTACTGAAGTTACCTACAGTGTTGATTCTCATTAAAGCTAGAATGACCTGAGCTGAAAGATCAAGGTGATTACAGAGTATGTTTGTTTTATCTTTCCAGAAAGTTTAGTATTGAAAAGTACTAAAGCATAATATCACAGAAATATTAATAAAATAGTGAATAGAATAGTGACAATAATACTAACATTTGTAGTAGAACAGGAACAGAATCTATTCAGAGTGTTAAAATCTCACATCTGGCCACAGCACAAACGGGGAAAAAAAGTCTAACCCTTAGTCAGGAATTCAGTTGCCACTTATTTCATTTCACAAACTCATTTAGGGGGACAAAGTGCCTGAAAAGTGTTATCTTTATAGAAGTAACTTTGTAGAAAAGTACCATCTCCTTTTCCTTTTTTGAAGGATGTAATATGGTAAAGCACTTTCAAAACGAAAAGACACAGGTATAACCATCTGTTTCTTGCAAAAGACACAGAGAATCATTTGTACAAAATAGAACAAGGACTGTTTTCATCAGCTTGTCTTAGTAAGCAAAACGCATTTCAGATTTCATCCATAGTATCAGCAAAACATCACAGGCAGAAGAAAAAAAGTTGTATATCCTGTAACTCCTCTTCCCCAGAGATATCGTTTTACAAGAGTCTTATTCAGCCACTATTTATGAGCTTCCTTTTTGCCACATGGTACATAGCGTAGACTGATGCTCCATCTTTCCACAAGAACACAAACAAACAAATAAAAAAGAGTAAACAGCAGCTGCAGGCACCAATACACCATCTCACTGAAGTGTGATGCCTGAATCCAGTTTAAACGCCTCAACTGTGGGAGTTCACAAACTCCTCTTACTGACAGGCAGAGAGCAAGAAACTTCCCATGATAAATCTTGGTTCAGAGAGGAAAAGATTTTGTTTACTCTGGGATTTGATAAGAAACATAATGAATTCAACCTGCCTTCAGGGACTTAATTCAGAAGTCCAAGCTAAAAAAAAAATACAAGAATCAAACCTGATTTTATCCAGTCTCTGCTCTAGCGTAAACTTTTCTCTAGAGCCGAATGTGTCCTTCCAAAGGGCCCTATGGCAGCAGTTGTGCTTCTTGATTTACTTGAAGATGGTTAGAAGACTCCAGAAAATCTAAACCCATCCTAAATTGTCTACTGGCAATATTTTACCAAGTTTCCAAACAGAATCAGAAATTCAATTACCAGTCCTATACTTGTTCAGTAAGCGTAGCAAGGGTAAAATGAGCTCAGAATGTGATGAAAATAATATTTTGCTTCAATATATTTGCTTCTAGCAGTCAGACAGAGCTGCTGACTAAAAATTGTTGCCATTGCTAGCATTGCTGAACCTACTCAGGCTGGGACACTGAGCTGCCTTTTGTCCTCAAAGGCTGAAAAGCACCAACTCATCAAATCTCTTTCATTGGGAATGCAGAAAGGATTGACAGTTCAAACTGAATTTCAGAACTGCAGAATCAAAAGTTAGTACGCCTTAAATTGTGAACTAGAGGGGAAAAAAAAAAAAGATAAAAATATAAACCTGGAGATGTTCTTAGAATCATTTTCGGCTGAATAGTTATATTTTTTACAGGGGGCAGCAGAAGCAAAATCTTAATTTATTTGTTTTGTTTTTCTTCTTTGTTTTATTTTTTAAATAAAATTTTTAAAGATTCTGGGAGAAATATAGTAAATAATAACAGCACAATTAGGACAGTAAGCTACAGATTGGGTCAGCTTTAAGAAATACAGATAACTCTATGTCTGACTGTTGAGTAGTCCTAAATTATTTAATACAGACATTTCAATGCATGTGCAAACTTCTCACTTAAAACAGTAGTATTACATGTAAAAGGTTTCCTTCTCTTAGCCTCCCTATTCTCAGGATGGTACTCTTCAGACAAAAAGCATTCTTTCCCCTTTACAGTCTTTTATAAAGAAAATCAGAGCTGGAAAGGGGTTTGAAAGAAAACCAAACCTAATTGCATATCTGTTACAAGGTCTGAGTCATAGCAGCAATTAGTTGAATGGAGTTGCCTTTCAGCTTAGCCTACAGCTACTAATTTAAACAATAGACTGTTTAAAATGTTGCTTACCTTATAAATGTAGAGTAATTACTTATTCTAAGGAAGATCGGGTCTGGCATAAATAGTAGGTACCTAAGCGAAATCATGTATGAATCTTGCTACTAATGTTCATAATTCCTCATTCTGTTATGTGCTACTGATGGTTATCACCATTGATTTACTTATCTAGCTGAAACACCCGGTATTAATTGCGATGTAAACCTTCAAAACTAAGGTTCACAACATGATACAAACTAAAAAGTGGAGCAAACCACTGAGATATTTTTATTTTTAAAAAGGGAGAAACTGTGGTCTCCAAAAGGTAGAAAAAAAGTATTATGAAAGCTGCACAAATTGGTGTCATAGGGTATCACCATGTCATTCAGTGACTCCAGAGCAGCTGTGCTCCATTTGCAAAGAGGAAAATCACTTTCTATGTGCCTCTGTCCCTAACTGGGGCCTTGGAGACCCAACTGCATCAATGTTCTGCTGGCTGCCTCAGGTCTTCAGTGCAACGCCAGAGCAAGCCCACAAACTGCAATTCATGCCTCTGCGATACCTCCAGGTCCCCCGTTGTTTTCAGTGGGAACTTACCACAGGAAACAATTCTGTTGACGATGTGCAAAATGGGACAGAGGTGTCTCCTCACTCTCATTTAGTGGTGTTGGCTAAGCAGGTCTAACAGGAGCAAAAAGCAGTGGAAAATGGATTTTCACCACTGAAGTGAGCAGCTGTGACACAGAATATATCAAAGCAACAGCTTTCTTGAGCTAGGAGGTATCATTCCCAATGAGTCAACTTTGCTTATAAATCCTCACTGCTCTTGTTTTCTGGATTGGGAACGTGGAATTACACACACTGCATAACAAGGTGGCATGTTTGCATGAATAACCATGATGAACAAACCTTGAAATCACACACATTTGAAACAGAAAGAATTTGAACAAATTGCCTCTGTTGAGAAGACAGTTCTTAATACAGCATGTAGGTATATGTTCATTTGTCTTTTGTTTGTATTATGGTCACATGTGAAATTAATTGTGTGAAGCAGTATATATCTACAACTGGTGATGTAATAATTACAATCCATATAACAAAAAGCAGAAAGCATGCTAAAGTGATATTCATGGCTTAAATCAGCAATTTGTTCTATCTAATAGAGCAGGCAAAATAGTATGAAACAGAATTAATGAAAAGTACTGCAAGTTACACATTGCAGGGACTTCTAATGGGAGTTTTCTAATGGGTATAGACTAGGAACTGAAACCTAAGAGCAGCAGGGTAATAAAACAGATTTCAGTTATATTTTTGTCTCCTTGGTCCTAGGCTACTCAAAGAGGGGAAAAGCGCCTGATGCAACTAACAGGCTTGGGCATTGTAGTATACAATGACCACCCAGTGCTGTCCAAAATTTTGCAGGGCTGTAGGTTGTTTTCCCACAGAGTTTACAGTTGTCTTCTGCAAGACTTTTGCAATGGAATCTTAAAGCTGGGAAAAAAAGCCTTGAGGGCTTTGTAACATCTGTGGCATTTTTTACGTGCAATAAAGTAGATAGAGAGAGTATGAGGATTTTACCCAAGTAGTCACTAAAAAAAATGCTTTAATCCTACATTAAATTATTGTTAATGTTTGTAGAGCATTTCTTTACTTACCTATAGAAACAGAGCATCCTGAATTCTCTGTGAAGAACCTATTTTAATTTAACGAACATTTCTTCATAAAATTATAATGACCTAGGTTTCATACTTGAGGAACAATTGGCATTTTTCCCATTGAGTAAAAACTAAGCTTTTATTGCTAGAGGTTCCCAACCCTATTTCTACTGCAGCTTATCTACCAAATGGGTTAGCAGAGAGAGATCTTTATCTCTCTCCACAGACAATGACTATTAACATTTTCTGGAGTAGATCTGTATATTTCATTATTCACCATAACAGTTCAAGGCTTTGCATTCCATCCAGGTTGTTTCTTCTTCTTCCAGACAAATAATGAGCATTTTCTAATACAGTCATTTCTTGCAGCAAGTATATTAATGCATTTTCATAGCCCATCTCAACCATCTGTGTGGATGAATACTGCCTCCAAACACAACTCTCCAACTGAAAAGGCTCACAGCTGTTGTCTGTATTCACCACTTGGGTTTCATTTTTACATGGCATATTTTTTCTGGTTAGCTACCATTTGAAAGGTGTTTTTGTTGATAAAAGGTGATAGGAGGTGTCCTGGGACTAGATCACTACAGAAAAAAAGAGAAATAATTACAGTTGGGCTATGTAAGGATACATACCTTGCTGACTGAACAAGGTCCAGGAAAGGTAAGAACCACAAACACACAGAACTTCTCTATGAAAGATTTCTGTTCACTCTAATTCTCAACACTGTTTGACTGATCCTGACATTTTCTGATGATAGAAATATTACGTAAATTACAACTACCACCATCTACATTCATTTAACAACAAAGGCAATTCATCTGAAGACTAAGAGGAATGGTACAGTCCTATTCACTTATTTGGACAGACTTTTTCTGAATGTAGGAGTTTTAGTCAAAGTAGCTCTAGTGATTTCATGAGAAAGCAACAAATGGGTTGAAACACAACCAAAGGTTTTATGACTCCCAGTTCAATATTTTGGTCTCTTCTGATGTATGGGTAGATGAGTGTGCACAACCAACGCCACACACAAGACTTTTAAAAGCTTTAACTGACATGTGAAATTTTGGAAGACCTTTGGGAGATTTGGGGAACTGGGAGAAAATAATTTCTACAAGTATTATTTTCTTACATGGAATGTAAAAACATGTAATCCTAAACGTGTTTCTATTTTTGCAGAGCAGTTTTTTGCACTTTTGTGTTTTAAACCTTCACAATTTTCTGTTTCCACCATGAATGTTTTCTAGCAACTTTTAAATAAGTGTTTTGAGGAGGGGTTTTTTTGCCTTAAGTCCTTACTGAATCATGAAAGAAAGTGGGTTTGTTTATTTTTTCTCCTCCAGATTTCTAAGTTTTTTGATGTTGACTTTTAGTGTTCTCCATATAATTTTTAAATTTATTTCATCATATTCTAAAATGCAGTGTGAAATTTAAACCAGCGGTTACACCAGTACTGGACAGAGTAACCCAGAAAAATAAACCACTGTAACAAACAAGGATCAAAATGAAAAAAATGACATGAGTTACAAAGCTGCTGAACAAGGAGGGATAAAATTACCAAGGATGCACTGACCAGGGGTTCTTGCAATGAGCTCTAGGCAAACATAGAAACTTTGACATGTATCTCTTCTGTTGCCTGCTCTAGATGGGTGCTCCAGACAGAAAGACAAACCAAGCCTTGGGGAAAGCAGGAAAAAAACCAAGTTTACCAAATGAAATGGCAAATGAAGCTCAACTACTAAGTCAGAATCTCTTTTACTATTGTTCTCACAGATAGCGTGAAAGAACCACAATTCCCTGAAACCTCAGCAAGAAAAAGTCACACATGGGAATTTAGCAATACAGATCTCCCTGACTTCCTTACATTTAAGTTTCCAGAATAATTCACAGTAGAAAACCAGGTGTGGAAATGGAAACTAAAACCATGCACAAAGTACTAGTCTACCTTCAGACCATATCTGCTGCCATCTCACAATAAAACCCTACCTGAAAACGTCTAACAAAACAAGTATAACGCAATAGCTTGAGCAAAATCTGACTGTCAGCAGCAGCAAGGAAACCTAAAGTGATTTCTAAACAACATCACTCGGATTGAAATGGTTCCGATAACTGCCACATGAAGGACTGTTTTTCCTAAGGCAAATTCCACTTCTTTTCCAGCTAGAAACATACCTTTCTTGGGCTGTCTTTATTTTAAGGCTCTTGCAGTTCTTCAGAGGCATGCCGTCAATATTCAATGCAACTCCAGCCTGCCTGTACTCTTAAGTCATGTACACTACCACTTACATTTAATTCATGTTCCTTTGTATTCCTACTGATACCGTATTTTTCTGACAAGGTTGGGAATGTATTTTCAATCAGCTGTGGTTATGGCAGATAAGTAACTCTCAAAAGCCCTTTGCCAGAAACTTAAACAGAAGGAACAGAAAGGTAAACTTAGGCCAAATATACCAGAGGTTATAAATTCCCTCAGAGAAAAGGAGGCAAGAGAAACTCTGTTCCTTGATTCCAAACCTTAATTTCATAAGGTTTTTCTTGAGGGATTTAATTTCATCACTGCATTTATAATTTGTGGTTTTTTTCTCCTAATTACTATTATAACACAAAACAAAAAACTGTCATGAATCATCTTATTCATTGACTTGTGTCTGGCAGAGAACAGTACCAGCTGCTTCAGAAGAAGGGGCAAGAAATCTGAAGAACAATAGAAAAACTTATCTAGTTTGTATTTTTAAGACCACATATTGAAATCATATTTTGCATATCTTTTTTTTTTTTTTCCCCTCTTTTTTAAGTCTTTCCAAATGCTCAAGATTCAAGACATTTTGTCACTGGTTTCCACTGATGTACTATTGCTTTCAATAACGTCTCCTTCCATCTGGTTTGGGAGTGTTGCCTTTCAGCTTCACTGAATGCCCCTTTAGTGGAATATGTAGGAAAACTGAGACAGGAAGAAAATTTATCTTGTTTAAAATGTTTAGCATTATGGCCTCTTAACTCACGTATTTTCTAAAGGAAACAGCCTCAATCTTTAAAATCTCACATCCTGAAAGCCTTTTTGCCTCTATTCACTAGTGACCTTCAGATAAACAAAAGCTGATGAATTTTCACACAGGTACTGCAGGTTTGTTCTTCCTCTAGGCTGATAACATTTCAGACCCAACAAGTAATTACAGAAGGAGGAAAAAAAACCTTTCTCTTTATTTATTTTTAATTTAACCAGAAATTGGTATTACATGGTAGAGAAACTGAGGAGAAAAAAGTAACTTATTTTCCTTGGAAGAAGACATTAAACAGAGCACAAAAAAGTCTTCCCTCATGAACAAGAAGGATTGATCAGCAAAGCGCCTTAGTTATTTGAAGGAAAAATCATTGAACATAGGAAAAATTTAATGAAAAACACAGGGCGGTGGTTTCTACCTGGTAAAGTATTTTGTTAAAAGAGGCCCAGACAGGATCCAGTTGAGAAAGGCAAAGGGAAAGAAAAGAGAGTGGCACAACTCCCTGAGGTGATGAGGAAAGAGCAGCAGTGGTCCCAGAGCCAGGCTAGAAGGGAAGGATGGGAATGAGATGCAGTGAGGAGGTACCCTTATAACGATGAGAAACCACCATACAATGTGTATAGGTCCAAAATTATATGGGCCTTTCTGC
The DNA here is from genome assembly GCA_013399365.1 of Pampusana beccarii. Lineage (NCBI taxonomy): Eukaryota > Metazoa > Chordata > Aves > Columbiformes > Columbidae > Pampusana > Pampusana beccarii. Next base: position 333,859 of record VWYH01011067.1, read on the forward strand.
TGTCATTTTCTTCAATCCAAAACGTGTTGATGTATCATTGTTTTGATATTGCATTGCCTTAAACTCACTATGCAAAGGCAAACTCCCAGAGGGTAGATCAGTCAGATTCTGAGAGCCACAGAAAAGAAAATAAGGAAAACTTTGGAAGAAGATATGGAAGATTTGAAACAGTAGGGCTAGTACTTTTTTTGAGCTATGTCCCAAGGTACCCACTGAAAGACGTGCACTGCAAGAGAAACAGACAGTATTTCAACAAGAAAATATCACTGGAGGGATCAGAGATGCAGGAACTGTGTTGAAAAGTAGCGCTCTGTAGATAAGTTTGATGCAAAGCCAGGAACTAGCATCAAATGTCAGCAGTGGAGAGACTGTACATGTGTGAAGAAGAGACAGTCATGGCAGATGCAACTTAGGCATAATAAAACTGAAGTGAATAAGACCAGAATAAACCAGGAAAACCCAGCAGTGACTCATTACTGTTTACAGCTAGCAAGGGGAGACAAAAGGTACTTCTGCTGGGGGACTTGGGGGTGTGGGGGTGGGGCTGAAGGGATATTCTGTGCAGTCAATCACAAAATTAGTGCCAAGGGGCTCCATCCATTGAGGATTAAGAAGTCTGTATAGTCACTAATTTGGAAAAAATAATACAGTTGCTTTCTCTTTTCTTCTCCTCCCAACAGGATTTTTTTTATTTGTTGCATATTGCCTTAATCTGTGGAATGCTCAGGGCTTTCCCTTGCAGCCCCTCACGTGCAATGTTGTAGTCAGCTTCTCCCCTTGACACATCCCACCTACGCACCCCCAGTTGCTGCGACACTATCTCTAGTCCTTGTTTTCCAGAATTTCAATTCCTATTCTTTCCACTCACCCTTTGCCACTCCCTAGACCTCAGGTTTTGGCTTACAACCCAGAGCTTAGTAGACCATACCAGTAAGATCTAGCCTTTAGACAGCAATTGAGTATTTCCCCATAAGATACATGCACAAAGCTTAACAGCTCTGCAATGTCTCTGACGGACTGGCAAGGGCTCCAGTTGCCCCTGTTGGCATAATGGGCAACAAAAAAAATGGGGGCGATGGAGAAGGTCACAAGGAAACTATAAAATTACTTTGGAAACTTTTCTCTTATTTCTCTTTTCTCTTATTTTCTTTCCTTGTCCGTTAGAGCTGATATATGCCACCAACTATGGACCACATAAAAAAATCTTTTTGCACCTTTTTTTTCATCATCCTGTGCGAAACTATATCCTGATGGGTGGCAATCCAGCCGTTCATGATTTATTAGCCTCTTGCGAAATCTTTAAAACATTTTTCTGTATTAAATGTATGAATTCTTCTAAAAACAGAAGACAGCAGGCATCATGCCTTTGCTTAATACTGTTAAAACCAATTGCATAGCAGCAAGCTACAGGTTACGATTAAATTTGAGCTTGTCTTTAGATTGAGAAGTATTGCATTTGCTGTGTGAAAAAAAAGTGAAATAAGTATTCACTTAACTGCCAAAACTTCTGTGAAATTTGATCTGTTTAGACGATCATGTCAAAATTCGAATCAAACTAGTGGAAAATCTCAGGATCAAGTCACCTGTTTTGGTCAGATAGCTAATGGTAATTAGATCTTCACAAATCCCCTGGTAACCAGTTCCTAACAACTTTTGAAAAGTTGGTAATTATCTGAAGCAGTCCTTGACAGTTAAATTGCCTGTTAATTTTAGCACGTATTATAGAGACATGACAAATTTACAGTGGATGCACTGTACAAATATTTGCTCATTAATCCATACAAAATATCCCCCTAAGATGCATTAGTGACTCTATTACTTCTATTGACATTTTCTGGTGAATCCATCGCAGGAGTTCAGATCTGGAGTCACACCTACACTTCTAGGCATACGTTCAGTCCTTCTTCTTGTGTTTCTAGCCACGTTTACCCCTGAAATGATCCCACAGTTTGGGTCAGCTTTGAGATTGATGATGGTTAGATGTTCAGCTGGACAGCTGTGGGTGTCTAATTTAGCATGAGCTGAACTGGTTTCTCAGCTATCTAGTTTTACTGGCTGACAGGGACCAAACTCAGATGAAGATGCCCTGCCTCAAAGACACCTAAATTTAGCTGTCTGACATGCAGCCCAAACATTGCTTAATGTATGTGCTCTGTCTCTCTTTTTTTCTTTTTTTTGTCTTTTTTTTTTTTTAATGCATTTGCAGCACCTGCTTACACTGTGAAAAACGTACAAGTCTGAAAAAAAACGAACTAGATGTAAGTGTGCGGTCCTTAATTTGTTCTCTCATAATTTTAAGGTTGCTAAAATAAAATGTAACAGTTGAACATCATTGAAATAATGGGCTGATCTACCAGCTGGGCAAGAGGGAAGCATGCTGCAGACAGCTCAGTTCAATTACTCACTGCTTATTTTTTGTATATTAATTAAGTAATTTAGAAGCAAGAACAAAGACGAAAACAAAGGAAAACAAATCAGATGATCTCATAGTCCCACCAGCGCTTGCTCTTGCCTCATCTCCAGGGCATCTTGGCTGACCCTTCACAAAAGCTTGCTCCTCCTCCCCACATTTTTAAGTTTTCCTTCTGTTACATGCAAAAAGAAGGGAGAGAAAAAGCTGCCTGACCAGTCTTAAAAATCTCATCTTTGCTGCTTTGAATGATGGGATTAATTTGACCAGATGGAAATGTCTGTAAGAAAGAGACATACATCTAAGCTAGTCCCCTAAGCTCTCTCTGGTAAATGGAGAGAAACTGGCACTTTCAGGACACAATTAATCTCATCCCCATGTAGGTATTTAAACTAGGTCATATGAATCATGCCTCAGAAGAGACAATTCCTTTCTACTGACAGTAAAGGGAGCCTAAAATCCATAGATATACATGTTTACATTGATTATGTCTAAAGTTAAGTGAGCTGAATGCCACCTGTGTCCTACAGATTGCTTTAGAGGTAAAATGCTTTTTATTCACTTCCCAGTTACACAGGTGGCTAGAAACCAGCATGTGGCCTTCATGTCCTCATTTTCAAGAACTCAAGCACTACCAGAGATGTATGAATGTATTGCGTGATTCACTACAGAGGCAGGTTTTCATGAGAAATTAATAACATCCCAAAAGCACACGGGAAGAAGAGGGTATGAAAGTACTGATCAGCACTCCAACACCTCCTCGGGAAGCATTCAGATTCTTGTCTTCACGGGTTATCTAGCAGAAATGAAACAATCTTTCGAAGTCCTAACATTTTCCTTTTTCTAAAGGAACTATGTAGTATGATTTAATTTCTAATAAAATGATGTTTCATACAATGTCTAGCACTGAGTTGCCAGCTGCTATCATAGCCATAATAATCTAAGATATATAAGTGAGACCAAAGGGCATTCTGTACCCAGAAGCACATCCACTGGTTTTCAGCCACTGGAGACAGTCCAATAAAAGAAACTATCTCTTCCACACAAGCTTTGCTTCACTCATAATTTATTCACTTTTCCACTTTAACCAGGGCATCTCTATTTTGCAGGAAGATCAACCCTTCAAGAGTTCCTGATGTTTGTTTGGTGCTCAGCTAGAGAGAGATTTCTAAATAGGGACTTAAACAAGGTCTAGGTTTAAAGATATTCATTCCTAGCAATTTCTACTGCGCTGGTTATGGCTAATTTTTCGAAAGCATTTAGCACAGAGTTTCTGATAAAATATATACTAATTTCTGAAGAAAAGAAATATACATGGTGCCAGGTTAATGGAAAACAGATCCTGTCAAGCTAACTAACATGCTATCTTTTTTCAGATGGGATTACAAATTTGGCTGACAATGGTAACAATATTGATATAATATACTTAGACTTCTGTAAATCATTTGACATGGTGCTGCATGACACTTTATTAAAAACAAAATCAAAATGGCACACATTAAATGGATTAGAAAGTGCCAAACTGACAGGATTCAGAATGTAATTACAAGTGGGACAGTTGATCAGCGGGATCCTCAGGGGCTGGTCCTGGCCTTGTGCTTTTCAAATGTTGATCAATCTGGGAGAAAACTCAGTCGCTTACTACCGACCAGATTTAGCAATGACAGAAAAAAAGTAGCGTGGTAAATGGCACAAAGGGCAGGTCACTGATACAGATCAATGTATTTTTTAACACAGACAGCAATAAAGTCCTAATTTTGAGAATAAAGAAAACAACCCTTCCTTGTGGGAACTTTCCAGAGACGTTTGCTGTTGAGCAGATGGCAATCCTCCTAGATCCGGGGCAGAACATGAATTCCTAGTGCAGCAACGTGGCTAAAGGAGCCCATGTAACCCTGGACATACTCACTGTATCTTTAGTGGGAGCCAGGACGTTTATTACTTCTGCACGGGGCTGCAACTGCTCTGAGGTCGTGTCCAGCTGTGGTGTGCATGGATCAGAAGCCTGCTGTGAAACTGGAGAGAGCTCAAAGACAAGTCATGAGGGGGATGAGAGCTCTGGCAACCACGCTTTGCAGGAAGAGATGCCAGGAGATCAGTCTATTTATTTAATCAAACAGATGATTAGGTGATGCCTCCACCGCAGCCTAGAGCTCCTCACAGCCATGCGACCCTTTGCAATGGATTAAGATGTAGAAAAAAAAAACTGAAAGTGGCCCAAAAGCTGGAAGCTGACACTAGATTAGTTCAGACTAGAAATATGGCACACACCTCCAAAAGACTAATTAACCCTGGAATAATAAATTTGTAAATGTTGTGAGGGATTCTCTCTCATCAGAAATTACCCAACAGAAACAGAATGTTTTTCTAGAAAGCTACAGCAGGCGTCAAGAGATGTATCCTTCCTCCAACAATTCATGGTAGTTTTACAGTCTGCACTGTCAGATTAGATTAATTATGATTGTTCTGTCCAACGTGAAAACTTGGCTACTTATTGTTTGCAAATGAAAACTGAAGTTTTCAAAACAAATCTGGAGCAGGCTGAAAATCCTGTCCAAAATGTCCTGCAAACATGTGTGAAGTTATCTACGATATTTTTCTTCATCTATCCTGCAACTTGGATGAAAATGCTTTTCTGAGTTTTACTCCTCCAGTCAATCCTCTTTTTCTAAGGTTTTAATGGTCCTCTGTGCTATCAAAGGCAGGCAAGCCTTTCCAATTACTTCTCTGCAGAGATTCCTATTTGAAATTTGAGAGGTTTACCTCTTTCATGAAAGTCAGACTAAAACAAAAAGTGCTTTTGCCTAGGTTTCTTTGATTTGTTTTCATGGGATTCAGATTTTGTTTTACTTCTCTGTCCAGAAGAAGTCTGGAAGTTACTCAGTTATTGGGAGAATTTATACAACTTCAAACACTCAGATCTGTCTGGAGATACACAGGGAAAAATCAGCCACCGCCTCATCCTCTGAGAAAACATTGATGGTTATGCTTTCAGTAATAGATTTTTTAATTCTGTAACTTTCGTATTAGTCATTAATCTGTAGCTATCAGTCATTATTTTGGCTGGGGGAAACAGGTGGAATGCAAACTGTCTGAATGGGTTCCAGACTTTGATTTTTTTGGTGTGTCCATAACTAAAAATTTATATTTTTCAATTCTTCTTTCAGAATTTTATTTTGCAACTTTACTTCCAAAAGACACTTTCTTTATCTCCCACCATCTGTAAGAATATTGTGGAAGGAAGGAGGTGGTGGCTTCCAAAACAGGTACATGCATTTCATACACTCATCCCATGTCAAAAACATGGGGGCCTGGATACGATAGGGAACACCTCAAAAACATCTCAGCGTGCCCAAAATGTATATACGAGTAGAGATGACGTGCCTGTGAAGACACTGTAGGGGAGCCTTTAATTGTGACAAGCTATTAACTCCACCAACCACTGACTAATGGTCTTCCTGCACTTCTCCCCATCTGGGTTGGTAAGATTCAGAGAGTTTCCCAAGAAAAATAACAAACTTTTGCCAGGATCCACTGCATATTCCTCATTATTTTGTAGGCAGCATTGCTGTCAAGACTGTTGATCTAATTCCTCTGCAATCTCATAAAAATCACACAAACACTGGCATCATAAGTGCATAGGGCAAGCCTATCAGCAGTGATTTAACAGTAGAGGATTTAACTTTTCATCATTTTTATGTAAACAAAAAATTGTCACATATAGACATGATATTATATTCTAGCTACTTGCACATATTAAAACCCCAGCAAACTTAAATACTTTTATAGTCCTAGATCCTTTCAATTCTTCTCTAACAAAAAGGCCAGTTGTATATCTCTGATGAGAACAACTCATCAGATAAGCTCTAATGAGCCCATATTAAAACGGGAGACACAAAATAGAATTGATTTTTTTTTTCTTGGTTCTAGTATCTACCCAGAAATGTCTGAATGAAGAAAATAGTGCCCAGCTTCTGTATCTTCCAACCACTATTTTTGTGACTATCTCTTCTAACTTTAGATAAGTGCCCCTTAACCCCATAGCGTAATCTTCATATTTGTTTAGTGTTCATAAAGAATTCTTAGTAGTGGATTTAATATCTTATAGCGTGCTTGTCACTTTAGCATCTCCGTACCTATTCACCAATTTATAGTGGCCTTTAAGGGGTTATTATTCTGGTCTATGGGTTAAATATAGTCCCAATCTTACTATATGTAGAAAACCAGAGCTGCTGCTGTGTTATTAATCTATTCTAATTACTGCTCTCATTCATAACTTGTTATGGCCATGCATTGTAAAGCAACACTTGCAGCTGGGTGGAGTGGTAAAGTACATACTTGGTATTTTAAATGCTTGCAAATCTGGCCAAGTTTGATTTCAGAAGTGGAAAAATCAATCTTCAGGATTCAAATAATGTACTTCTTTTTCAGACGGAACTACTATTTGAAATGTATGAGACTGGATTCAGTTCTCGTATTCACCAGGACACTTACTAACATCACTGGTGTGATTGCAAAAACCAGGCCATAAATGAGAACTTTTAACTTCCTGCAAAGCATGAGAGTGGGCAGTAGCAATATATTTTATTAACAGGTACAGCAAGCTACCAAAGGAAAGAAATGCTGTGGTATTACTACTGCCATAATTTTGAGAAAGCTCTCTTTGTAGAAGCTTGTCCAAGAGATCACTAACCCCTTTTTTTGCAATGAGTGATCTCTTCCCTAAAACTCCATCTTTATTTAACAAAAGGATGACAGCAATACAAACAGCTCAGCTGTTTTTAGCTCTCAAGGCTAGATCCCACAGTTGTTAAACAAATCCCTTATAAAGTTCAAGGTCTTGCTTCTTTTATAGCCTAGTCAAACATTTTATAAACAGATGACAAGAAATATTACAGAAACGCAACTAGATATTCACAGCCTACATAATATTTTCCTTTTCCTTGTCCCCAAACCTCTCAGGGCGCGAATTCCACACCAACTCTGCTTTCTAGTACTAACCTACATTTTGCCTTGCTGTCCTACAGTAGGAGAGGAACACACTTCGACCTGCCAGTTATATTGTAGTTATGACTATGCAGTTATGAGTACAATAATTCAGACCGTCAGACATAATCAGAACTACAAAAAGGAGCAAACTCAAATGAAAGCTACTCCTAAGTCTGTTCTTAATTACATTATAAAATGTGAGAAACCAATCTTCCCCGCTTACTCCTTTCAAAATGCTACATCAAAGCCATGTGACTTCTGAACTGTTCCTCACTTAATAAAGAGGTGCTAAAGATACAACATTTAAAGGAAGAAAACATACATAAGAAACCAAGGACCATGTCTGGAAGCCCGTGCGAGCTGGGAGTCCAGATCCTTTTGACTTCACCCCCCATTTGCAAAGAATACCATAAGACTACAGCAGAACGTATTTTGGCAACACAGGCTGAAGTTGAAAGATCCGTAGGCTCTTTTTCTTTGGAAGACCAGAACAATTCTTGGTATGGGTGGTGTAATATGAGATATACACAACTTAATTATGTAGCTATATCATTGATAGGTTGGTGCAATAGGAATTGCAGGTTTTGCACCGTTGAAATTTGCCATTTGATATTGGAATACATTCTTAAATAAATGTGGTTATGTTATACATCATTTTAATGCGCTTTTCTTGCTTTAAGGTTTTTGCTACTGACTTATTACTTCCTGTTTATTTTATATTTATTTTAGACTATGGAAATGACGTTAGACAAAAAGCAAATTCAAGCTATTTTCTTATTTGAGTTCAAAACGGGTCATAAAGCAGCAAAGACAACTCACAACATCAACAACCAGCAAGCCATTGGAAGTTGACAATGACCAATTGAGGGCAATCGTTGAAGCTGATCTTCTCCCAACTACACAAGGAGTTGTCAAAGAACTTAACACCAACCATTCCATGGTCATTCAGCATTTGAAGCAAACAGGAAAAGAGAAAAAGCTCGATAAGTGGACGCCTCATGAGCTAACTGAAAATGAAAAAAATAATCATTTTGAAGTGTCGTCTTCTCTTATTCTACACAACAAGAATGAACCATCTCTTGATTAGATTGTGACATGTGACAAAAAGTGGATTTCATACGACAATCTATGATGAACAGCTCAGTGGCTGGACTGAGAAGAACCTCGAAAGAACTTCTCAAAGCCAAACTTGCACCAAGAAAAGGTCATGATCACTGTTTGGTGGTCTGCTGCTGGTCTGATCCACTACAGCTTTCTGAATCTGGGTGAAACCACTACATTTGAGATGTATGCTGAGCAAATCGATGAGATGCACCAAAAACTGCAATGCCTGCAGCTGGGATTGGTCAACATAAAGGGCACAATCCTTCTCTATAACAATGCGCAATGACGCATCGGACAACCAACGCTTCAAAAGTTAAATAAATTGGGCTACAAAGTTTTGCCTCATCCACCATATTCACCTGACCTCTCACCAACCGACTACCACTTCTTCAAGCATCTTGACAAGGTCTGCAAGGAGAACACTTCCACAACCAACAGGATGCAGAAAATGCTTTCCAAGAGTTTGTTAAATACTGAAGCATGGATTTTTACACTATAGGAATCAACCAACTGATTTCTCATTGCCAGAATGTGTTGATTGTAATGGTTCCTATTTTGATTAATAAAGACATATTTGATCCTAATTGTAATTAAAATTCACAGTCCAAAACTGCAATTACTTTTGCACCAAAGTAATAGATACTGGGAAAAGGGAAGAGCTACAGCTGTGTGTAAAAATGGAAACAGAAGTCAGCAGCTTGGTTGGTATTTGTGACATTTTGCAGCTTCTGGCAATGGAATATTTTGCTATTCGTTACTATGATTCTTCTGTTTTTATTGCTTAATTCACAACTTACATTGCAATTGTAAACTGCTAGGTTAAAATAATTACTTATATTTTTGAAATGTAGGTGGAACAAGAGGACAAACAGAGAAAGCTGACATGATTAAAGGATGTTGGCTTGTATCACCTTCCATGAATTCCGGTCATACTCCATTCCTACCCCAACAGGTCTTCTGCCTCATCTGAGATCCTCCAAAAGTGACAAAATTTCAGCCATAAACCATTTAATGGCTACAGTTTGACACAGGCTAACATAATCTTTTAGCCGTAGCACAGGAGATACAAGCAATCATATGTAGAAAGCTTCTGTCACCTCCACCATGGCCCGAAGTTAGAAGTCAGAACTAAAAAAGGCACTTAGTTAATCCAGTGTTCAGGTAGCAGCTCAGTTCTGTGAGCTGCCAAGTGCACCCACTAATATGAAGACAGCCTTGAACTTCTGCTGAAGTAACTCAGAACCTCCTGGGAAGCCTTTGACACTTCAAAGGGTATGGATCTGAATTCATAACAAGAAAAAGAAACCCTGATCTTTACATGAAGCTCTGATGACCCCAAAGCCAGTGCTGAGGACAAGGTACTTCAAGGTGGGAGAGCCCAGCGTTCACATCAAGTCCCATGCTAAGGTACACATGAAAGACACCAGCTCTGCTGCCCAAATTCCCAGAAGCACCAGCTGTGTCCCCAGTAAGACCCTCAAACTGTCAGCCAGAAATAGCAGCCCAGATTCACAGTAAAATCTGTCAGAACTACACACTGAATTCATCAAGGGAAGGGAAAGACAAGTTTTCTATGAACTTTAAAGAAAAGCAAGACCCCAAGTCCATAAAGTTTTTCAAGCTTAGCTCAGACTGTGGAATCTAAATATTTGCAATGTTTCCCATAGTTTTACAAGAAATACTGCTAATACTGAGGGAATTTAAAGTACTTGCCTAAGCCAAGACCAGAAAGTTTTTAATGGCAACCTCTAAAAATCTCTCGCATAACAAATACAGAAAGTGTTTTCAATACACAGTGGACACAATTAAAAGCACAAACATTTGACACTGGGCAGCCCCCTGCCACAGTTAGCCTGTGCTCCTGAGACTTACTCATGCTGAAAATACAATAATATATTTAACTGCTGCACATAGTAGGAGTTCACTTTTTCAGGCACACTGCACATTTCCACGAGAGTACTTCTGATCTTGGAGACACTGCTTTTAGATTTTAATTCCCTGACTTCTGTGCTTATTTATGATATCTTCCACTGAAGTACAAAATCGTGCACAAATGAGAGAGCGAGAAAGAGATCAGTTAAAAAAGTAGAATTTTAATAACACTGTATCTAGTCAACAGGCAATAGTAAGCAGTGGTTGTATTTTCTTTTTATTTTTTTAGTCATTTTAACATGAAGGTCCAGAAAAACTCTGGCATAGAAAGATATTTTGCTCAGAACATCTCAGACATTCTTCTCCCTTTTTTGACCGCTAACTTTGTTCCTGCTCAGGCAGGAAGAAGTAATTATTCACACAGGCAGGTACGTGTTCATGGTCAGTCCTATTCTTTAGTCATCTGTAAAAATAGCCTTTGATTAAGAGCGCATGGGGTAGACCTCTTCTTCTTTTTATAAGTCTGCATATGCCAACCAAGTTCACACGAGCAGTTTCAGATAGACTGGCAATCAAGAAGTGAGAGTCCTACCTTGAACTTGAAAAATCTGCTTTCTCTAAAGCCATAAACTGCAGCTGCCATCAGAAACAGACCCAATTGCTTTTCTTTTTCACTTTCCAGGGCAAGCAAATCTATTTCCTGTTACAGCCCCTACTTATAGTTTAATTCTATCTTATGACTAAAAGGCTAAAATATTTGAGAACCACTGAGATTTTTCCATCCATTTTAAAGGGGGAAAATACAAAACTCGAAACAGATGTTTTATAATGTATTTCATTTATTTTGGCCACCCATAAAGCTGTGGCTTATGTTAGGGCCAACCAAGTTAAAAGCAACAGAGTTCTGCAGAAACATTATACAATATATTTTAGAATGACCAGGCATGGGGAGCACCCTTCACTAAAATCCTATTTATTAAGTAATTTTCAATATCAGGAAAAGAAAATAGGAATTACTGAAGATGCAAGTGGTACTGCCATACATAGCCAGTTACTGAGGAGATTTGCAAAGTTTATGCAGCTTTTTAATGTTATTGTGCCCCAAAGCACAGCCTGGAAAGCAGACGATCAAAGTATACATTGGAAGTGGATGAGTTTGATGAATAGAACAACTGAAGATAACATCCTTAGAACAATATAATGTAAATAACAGATACTGTATATCAAACAATTATTCCGGAGGCACTTAACAGATGAAGAAGTTCCAATAAATTAAAATTATCTCATCCAAACAATCATCAGGCTTGGGCTAGTACAAACCTTCCACTTTTTTCTGTGTTCATGAAAGGACACAAAGACATTTCAAAAGTCAAACCCACGAGACACTTAACAGTTGCTGTGGTACTTACTGATAACATATCTTGTGGAAATTACAGTAAAAACAGTCATATTGAAATTTCCCCTGTACCTATTCTTATTTAGACTGAGAAATAATTTCTCAACAACAGACTCACTTTAACACCTTCAGCACATTACTGCAGGCTGGGGGACAAAATGAGCAATAAAGAATGATTGGTCTCAAAATATTTCTTTATTGACAATTTACTGTGCAGAACACAGGGCATATAATGTGAATATAATTTACTAACCTGCCAAAAACATTATAGGGAAAGCATAAGGAAAGGACAATGGATTCATTTTAGGAAGACAGAACAGCATTAAAAGTTTTAACCTGTATTTTTGGCTTGTTACCCACATATTTAAAAAAAATATATTTTTGACCTTCTTCCTCAGAAGTGGCACAGAAAGTGAATTGCAAAAGTTAATTACAAAGTAATAACATGTGAAAGCTTAGCAATTCAGTACAGCAATCAGCAGTACACACTTTGACCGCATACACAGGAGCAGACTCTTAGAACGTGAGTTTTAATGCAAAATACTTTTATAATCCAATGGCTAGAAATTATTTTCACCTAATAAAAAAATACAAAGTTCATTATTCTCAAACCAAGTGCAAACACAGAAAACTCACTTTAATTCAGAGGCATGCTTAAAGCAGTTTGAAAGCAAAATATCCTTTACAATTATTTCTCCAGGTAAAACAGTTCTAACTGTGATTATCCAGCATTTGTCAGTGCTTTCTTTCCCAGACAGGCACACGCATTTGAACTTGAAAAAGCCAGAATGCCAGAAGTACCTCCCCAATATGTTGACTAAGGACTGTAATTCATCTAAATTATGCAACTGGATTCCCACAGCTGGCCCACAGCGTGGCTTAGAGCTCAATTCAATGCCAATGATCCTGTCTGCTAATATTGTCCTACTTGCAGAGAAGGTAATATATCCGGCAACTTATATTGAAGTTCCGACACTAATTATCAGAGCAAGCAAATGTTGACATGAGTGGCAAACGCTGGTTAATAGTTACTGTGAGACCAGTGCTGCCAGCTGGCATTTCTCTGTAGCATTTTTGCAGTAATAATCTCTTGCTTATTTCTTAGGACACTGATTATGATTTGTTTCTATGCATTTTGTTTCAAGTTAGAAACAAATCAACACAAAAAACCGACACAGACAACTGCAGCGAGACCCCCCGATTTACAGACAAGTAATCAAGCAGAAAGCATGCAGGCAGCATCACTCGGAGGATGCACGGGGACTAGAGTATAGGAATTCTTATCCTATATAAAGCTATGTAGCCTTGCACAAACAGCCTTTGGCATCTTGTTTCTGGCCTACCTGGACAGTAGCAAAACATGTTTATCAGATCAGACAAGCCCAGAACCTGAACTGCAAGCAGTTAAAAACTGAAGGTCGCTAAGCTGCAAAATTAAAACATGCTCCTATGCTTTAGCTACACAGACAACGATAAAACAAAGCCTCCACAACCACCTGTAATAATATGCCTGTTCAGCTAGCAATTCCAAAGTACTCAGCAACACAAGGTAGACATTTTCTGCAGCTGGCTTTACATGTACATTCCTGTCAAATTGTTGTCTCGTCCCCTCTTACCTTCACATTAGTCCGGAGTGCACAGTAACATGCAAAAAACATTGCAGTAAACAAGGAGCATATGGACCAGTATTCAGCGTCTCTGCTCTGCACAAACGGTACACACACGATCCCGAGCATGTGCTACTAAGGAGCATCCGTTCCCTCTGTCAGTTTGAAAATGCATTGATCTCTGTTTTTCTGACTACAAAAAGACATGTCTTGAAGGCACTGAGTGAAAGCTACATATCTCTTCATCGACTATATATAGAAATATGCCCAGTAATTTCAATTAGCAGAGGATTCAGCATCTGAAACTTGGACCTCAGTTGCTTTTCCTCCCAGCATTTTAAATTCAGGGGGAAAAAAGGAGGGGGAACTCACCCAGAGGGGAAAGGTGAGGAATTAAAATGTAAGCAGCGAGTTACTTATATTTCCCCCTGGCTTTGATGTTTTTCTATTCAATATTTTACAAATGTTATACACGGAAAAACGAAGAAAGGTTTCTATTCCAATTCTTAAAAATTACTGTAGATTCTGGACTGTTTCTGTCTGCTCTTGTTAAAGATGCAGCATCCCTTTTAACAAAGACAACGTCATCAATCATGACAGATTCAACATGTTCTACTTATAAATACAGTCTCTGATTAAGGACAATGGCTGGCTGGCTTATTAACGTTTCCTCAAATGCAAGTTCAGTCCCCTGTGCTAATCTATTTTTAAATAAAAAAGTCCCACCTACTCCTTCACTCTCATTTAATAAAAATGCAGCGGACTAGTTCTAAAGATCCTGAATTGCATTGTGCTCCGAGCTCAGACACTGGACATAATTTTTAAACTGTTTTCTTGCTTGCTGGGATTAGAAACACAGAGAGAATTTAAAACGAAAGCAGAAAAATCCTGGAGAAGGCTGTGCCCTCACATTTCTAACTACATATTTAAAATGCTCAAATATCTTCCAGAAGGAGGGAACTCAGAACCTAGCCAGAAGGCAAAGCTTTAATTCACAAGCACAAAAATAAGATCAAACCACTTCTTTCACTCCTGTCAACCACCGGGATGCTACAAATTAACTGATTGTTTACTAGACTGCAGGGACACAAAGTCAAAGACTCAACTCTTTGTTTACAGCACCGGGAACCACCGATATCCATAGTGAATTATGAAGCAACCTTCAGCAATGAAATCAGAAAAGAGCCTTTTTTTTCTTTTTTTTTTTCCCACTGCAGCAGATACTGTGGGAGGCAAAAAGTGGAAAAGGCTTTACTACCTCCTTCTCTATCAGCACAGAGCAATTTGTGTAAGATAAACGTAACTTAATAGAAATATCTGCAGTGACTTTTAGGATTTCTTTAAATAATGCTTTACGTAAACCCCCTTGGAAATCTGGAGAAATACTGAAGTCCTATCAAAGTCAGTGGGCATCTTTCTGTGGGCAGTGAGGTGAAGAAGCTTAAACAGAAGGACGTGCATTTAAAGAAGAAAAAAAGGGGGGAGGGGAAAAGACGGCAGGGTTTTTTCCAACATCTTCCTAAAGACAGGCTCTCAGAAACTGTCGTCAACTCCAAGTGAACAGCTATTTTTAGCCTGTCATTGTTTGTGCCTTTTTTTAGGAACGAAAGAGGCAGTCGTGTTTAAAGCTCGATATTGCTCTACAATGTATCCTAAGACAGCTACTTAATTTGATCCCCAGCTCCATCTGTCATACAAATTAAGCAATCAGTAACCACAACCTATTTTGGCAGAGGCAATGACTTGCAGAACAAAAGAGATGAACCCTCTTCTTAAACCTAATTCTGCAGTTTTCATTAGTAATTAAACCGGGGTCTAGATGCCATAGTTCATAAAGCCAGGATAGCCCAAAGTTATGATAGTTCAGACTTGGGCTGCAGCAATACCCATCAAATGAGCTAAAACATAGCAATGTGTTGCTCAGCAAAAGCATGGGAGAATTAATTGATGTATTTTTCTGACACTCTTCAAGTGAATAAAAAGGGAAAGGAATCATGGTTTATTTTGCAGTATAGTACATTAACAATTAAAATTAAGCATCTTAGTCATTGAAATAATATCACAGATCTTGGGGAATTCTGATCCACCCGAGAAATGCAACTCAAAAAGCAAAGATGAATAGATGCACAGACCTGAAGAGTCAGGCAAGGCTCAGGCAAGCATGTAGCTGCATATGAAAATCAAATTCAAGTCTCCTTTCTGCCAAAGGAATTACACAAGGTTTCAGTCAGCAAAGTCTTCAAAACAACTTTCGTCTTCACGATCCTAAAAAGTTAATGTTTTCGGTTTTAGACAAACAAACCCCACATGGGGAAAACAGGAGTCTCACTAAAAGAAAGCAGAGTTGAGCAACTACAGGATTCCCAAGTGATCATCTGTATGTAAGACTTCAAATTCATTTAGGAAAACACAAAGTGATGCAAACCCAAAGTCTTCACTCAGAAAAGCCTCCCACGACTCCTGAGTGTCTGGGAGGAAAAACTGTCGAGGAAATTACAAACCCCGAGCCTCATAAGGCCATAAGAGTGAAAAGGGTAGATGTGGTGGATGCCTCCTATAATAATTGCGGGACATTTGAGAATTTGCTGGAAAATTGAAACCTCTGTACCAGGCAACAAGGTATGAATTTGATAGCAGCCCAACCTAACACATTCAGCAGGAGCTACTTCAGGTAACCTACACAAGCAGATCCCTGCAGGGCTTCTTTGCCTCTGCCAAAACATTTCTTAGTGCAGCAGTTTATTTTTTTAAAGGTGGCATCTAATCAAGGACATACAATATTTTATTGTGACTAACAGCTACTCAAAACCATCACATATTGGCGATATTTACGGTCTTTGACATAGGGTTGATAACAATGAGTGGGTAAAAAGCCTTGCCAGACATGCCAAAAATAGCAGAACATTTCAAGTGCTCAGGGCCCCTTTAAACAGGAGAGTACAGGGAAGAACCCCGTAGATAAAAGAAGTAACTCCCTTAAAAAGAAAAATATAGGTTAAGTATAAAACCAGTAAAATAGCTGCATTACAGACCCTCTAAATAAAGACACACAACTTGTGACCTGAATATTCTTAGGTGAGGGAAACCACTGGAGCCGCTATCTTGAGCTGTGAAATTTCATTACTTTATCCTCCTGTGCCTTCAGAAGGGGAAAAGGGAGCACTTGGAAGCAAACCCTGGTTGTCTGCAGAGGTTCAGAGAGAGCGGGGGAACGTGCTGCCCTGGAACACCTTGATCTCAGGAGGCCTGAGGGCAGCTGGCTTCAAAAGATAAGGGCGGGACAGCCCTTCTGCACAGAAGAGCAATAGGAGCTAGTAGTAGTAGCAATAGTAGCAGTAGTAGAAATTTCCTATAGCCGTTATATCCCAAAGCTGTGGCGATGGACCCCCATGGTGCTATGGCACAAGCATAAAGCAGACAGTACTAGGAAAACATTGTAGGGGAACAGTGACACCGTGGCAGAGAGTCATATTTTCATCCTCAGCAGCCTATTTTCAAGATTATTTTTTTTCCAGGCATCATGGAAAGCATGGTGTTTTAAAGGAGGGTGACAATAAAAGCAAAAGATTGAAAATGCAGTAAAGAAAGCAAAATCGTCCAGTGTTTGCCCTATGATGGTGTAATGTGCTCCACTTCACTTAACCCGTCTATAGGGTCTGGCTATGCAAACCCTGTTCACTCAACACTGATAATCCACGCTACTGACTTTCATCAGCCAGGGGTGTAATTCTCCCTCTTTTTGCAGTGATGCTGGAGGTACTGGCTTGTGCAGTCATGGCACTATGGCTACAGTCATGCTCCATCACACCCTGTCGTTGCACACCACAGTGATGCAATCTATATAGCACCCTAGTCCTACATTGCTTAGATGTCTCTGATTTCAGCACTTGAGCTTTAAACTGGAATGATGTTACTCCTTTCCACATTTCTGAGACCTTACATTTTCATGAAAATGTTCTTTTCCACAGCTACAGGAAGACCATTACACTGAAAATATCTGTGTCAGGGGGTGGAATATTGCAGAAAGCGTTGATGCAGGCTGCAGGTCTTTTGGGTGCTGTGGGGTCTACAGTTTCTAGATTGAAAATGTTGACTCCTAAAGAGTGGAGGCATCTGGAAACAACTGCAGAAAGAAGAACATGGAACAAAAGCCAAAACCAGCAAAAAGGCCTACTTGGGTTTTCCATTATAGCAAAGTCTGGTAAAATAAAACAGACAGGGGAATTAAATCAGCAGCTTGAGCTCAGCAAATCTTAAAATGTCCAGGAAAAAAAGAAAGAAAAAGGCTGAATAGATTATTTACAAACTCTCATCTCCAGTATTGCAAACATCTCTCTGATACCCTGGCATTCTGATGCAAAAGTTGCTGAGTCAAATATTCTTCCTCACTTCCAGGCCAGTAAACAGCAAAGACCTTCCCCTAGGCTGATTTAACTTAAGCCACAGTTTTTCCTCAAAAGTTTTAGTTTCCTTTTTCCTGCACAATCTTGTAAATATAATTGTCTGATTTTTGAGCATTTAATACTTTTCTTCCTAATGTCTCAGCTCTCTGCTTTCTGTCCTCTGTGGTTGCATTGAAGAAGGTTTTTGATCAGATATACGAGAAATTAGAAATCATTCCTTCTCAATACTGAACTTATATGTTTTATGAAGCAAGACATTGTTACTATTTTAAAACAGCCATAAAACCATTTATGATAAGAAAAATTATAGAAATTATATGGCCAAATAATAAACAAAAACTAACTGAACAATGGCCTGATCCTGTGAGTCTTCTCTGTGACTACGAATTTCTCAGGAAAGGCCTCCTCATTGCTCCCCTTGACCCTAAAACAGAATAAACAAAACCAGGAACAGAGGCCCAGAAAGAAGGAACTGGATTAAGCTTCACAAAGCATCTTCAGTTACTCAAAGCCCCATTTTAATTCTTCCGTACCTATAACCTGTGGAACAAGTTCGTTTTATAGTTCAACCCATCTAACTGATTGAGAAGACATGACTCTGTTACAGCCCTCATGGAGAGACCCAGGCTTGTAGCTTAAACTCTGAAGACTTTTTCTGTTCTGAAGAGCCCTAGTGGAATTTCCTGAATTTCACTCAGATTGACGACTAACGTGTCTCCACAACGCGAGTTCCATTTTGTGACTATGAGAAGACACCTGCCTTCCTTCTTGACCTGAAGTCATATGATATCATAACACCTTTGAGAAGATATTTCCACCCACAGTCAAGTTAAAGGCCATGGCAACCTGGAGTTCTAGCAGACTATCTCATCTGTCTTCCTTGCTTGAGGAAAGGTTAACCATACCTAGATTATTTTTGGCAAATGTTTGTGTAACCTGTCCTTCAAATTCTCTCATGAAGGGAGATCTTTGCTTTAGGTGGTCATCTGTTCTTCTTATGGGAATGTTTCTGTGAAGATCAATATGATCAACAGGAAGGCGCAACCCGTTATGCAAATGAGATATTAATTTAGCAAAACTGCTCTTTTTGGAGTGTTGGGGTTTTTTGGGGGTGTTTTGGGGGGGGGGTTGGGGTTTTTTTTTTTTTTAATTTTCCACTCCTTTCCACTACTGGGAGGTCATAATGATGGATAAATAAGCAGGAAAGATGTCAAATCCTGAATTTTATAGTACTGAAGTGCTGGAAGTGCAAACACATGCTGACGCTTGCCACCTGTGCATGGCGTTTTTTCCGCTTTCACCTTTGCAGGGTTAGATCACCTTGATAGCAGCGTGTGTGGACAGACAGATTCCCATTGATTGTGTATTGTTTAGATGCACACACATCCACGTGTACACAGGGATTTGCTTGTATGCAAAATGCATGTTTGCAAGACAGAAAACGAAGAGTAAAATTAGAAAGGGAGTATCTTCATTGTTCCCTATAGAAGCTAAGGTGTGAGGTAGTTGGGCCTTTCTAATATATACTGCCTGTGACTGAGCCCAGATAGATGTTGAGCTCAAGAAAAGGTAAGAAGCTTAGACGATTAGAAGCCTGTATTTCTTGTTCCCCAAAAAAATATTTTGCCATGATTGTTTGAAAAACTTGGGGAAAATGATGACTATCTTTTCACGATTTACCATCACCCCCCAATTATGAATTAACATCTTACTTTTATAATTTATGAACTATAATTTATGAACTAAGCTAATTCATTTAAGCATAAAATCCACATTTCCATGGTAACAGCATGAATGAAGAAGGAATGAACTTCCAAAGTTCAACTGCATTTATTACAGTACTTAAAAATAAGACTCCAGCAATTTTCAACCAGGAAATTACTGTGGTCTTTTTGTGTGAAAAATAAAATAAAATTGAGGCTCTTATTGTAAATATGTATAAGAAAGACTTGATTTTCTATTGCACTTGATAAAGAACTGTATATGTCAAAACACCTAGGATTTTATTTTTTGTACAGCAATTTTGGTTGAGGAAACTATTTAGAGGAAACCTATTGTTAGATTGAGAAACAGAATATAAAATTGCGTAACAGTGGAAGTAACCTATGCTTTCAAGAAAACATAGGTTTAGGCGCTTTTTTGATGTAGCCAGTATTTTCATCAAACAAGCAAAGTGTTATGTTTTACAACAGAGAGTAAACGATGGATATTCATTAGCCATGCTGTAATTACTCCCCTTCATTCAATTGTTAATAATTATTAGCTTACTATATTAACAAACCTCAGCTAGAAATCTGATCAATGACATAAATACCTTGTTTTGAAACTATGTTTAAATTTAGCCAGTTCTTGAAGTTATTTCAAATCTGCAAAGCATTTGAAAACAACAGATAATTAACAAGGGAGACCATTTACAAGGGTATTAGTACATTTTCTATGTTTTAACAATTTCAATTCAAGAGTCAAGATATTTCTAGAAGACTTATGAGTGAAAAGCAAATTATTTGGCTTAGTAAAGAAGTAATCTAATTCTAATAATGTAATTATTCTAATAATCTATTTCTTTCTTTAAGAAATAAAAGAATATTCAAAATATGTGTATTACAAAAATGAAGAAGGATAAAAATCTCTCAGTGGAGAGAAGTCTCTTCGAAATAAAGACAAATAAACCAAAATAATGTACCTCTACAGATGTGAACACATGACACACTTGTAATCAAATACAGTTTGCCAATTAAGTCTACCTCTATACATAAGTAATATGGATGCCTTATTTAAGCACACTTTTCTTAGATTCCATAGACCAATTGGCAAACTGTATGGCAAAATGCATGGCAAAATGTTTCAAAAATCCTTGTTATTAATCTATGTCTGTGAAAGCTGGTGATACCTGCTACTACTGTATCTTCTCTGGGACCTGTGACTCCAAACATTTGAAAACACCTGGGCAACCTAGTTACTTTCTCCTCTAATACTATCAAAATCATAAAAATAACCCCCAGACTATGACTTTAAAAGCTTATCCTGGTAGGAACAATAAAATTGGCAAAACACTCCCATGGCTCATTGAGACTTTTCCTGTAGAGTTTTAGCAATTATTTCTTTCATTATGTCACCTTCTCTTTTAGCCATCAAGTCAAAATATTTTCAGGTGTATTTCAGCTGTATTAGTGTCAGCTGTACACACACAAGTCCATGAGAATAGACGAAATGCATCCCGGAATCCTGAGGGAACTGGCAGATGTAGTTGATACACTATTCTCTGTCATATTTGAAAAGAGATGGCAGTCAGGCAAAGTACCCAGTGACTGAAAAAAGGGAAATATCACACTCATTTTTAAAAAGAGTGAAAAAGGAACTACCAGCCAGTCAGCCTCACCTCCTCACCTGGTAAGTTCATGGAACACATCCTCCTGGAAGCTATGCCAAGGCATTTGGCTGGCACGGAGGTGATTAGACACAGATAACATGGCTTCACAAAGGGCAATTAATCCGCAGACAATCTTCTGGCCTTCTACAATAAAGTGATGGAGTGACTGCCTTGCTGGATAAGAGAAGACCGACTGATGTCATCTACCTTGACTTCTGTAAGGCCTTTGACATGGTCCCACATAACACCTTTGTCCCTAAATTGGAAATATATGGATTTGATGGATAAAGAAGTGGACGGATGGTTGCATACAGGGAGTTGCAGTCAATGGCTCACTGTCCAAACCAAGATCAGCATCATGTGGTGTGCCACAGGGGTCCATACTGGGACCAGTACTGTTCAGTATCTTTATTAACAACACAGTAGGATTGAGGGCACCCTCAGAATGTCTGCAGATGACATCAGACTGAGTGGTGCAGTTGATATGCTAGAAGGAAGGGATGCCATCCAGAGGGATCTTGACAGCTTTGGGGAGTGGGCCAATGTGATCCTGTCAAGATGCTGTCACTGTGTCAAGGCAATCACCAGTATCAATACAGCCCAGGGGATTGAGGGATTGAGAAAAGCCCTGAGGTAAAGGATTTGGGAATACTGGTGGATAAAAATTGGACATGGGCTGGCAACGTGCACTTGCAGACCAGAAAGCCAATCGTATCCCGGGCTGCAAAAATGAAGCGTGGCAATTAGGTCAAGGGGCTGATTCTCTCCCTCTAACCTGCTCTGGTGAGACCCCACCTGGAGTCCTGTATCCAGCTCTGGGGCTCACAGCGCAAGAAAGACAAGGAGCTGTTGGAGATGGTCCAGAGAAGGCCATGAAAATTATCAGAGGCTGGAACAGCTCTGCTGTGAGGACAGGCTGAGAGAGCTGCGGTTGTTGAGCCCAGAGAAGAGAAGGCTCCGGGGAGACCTTACTGTGGCCTTTCAGTACTTAAAAGGGGCCTGTAAGAAATATGGTGACAGATTTTTTAGCACGACCTTTTGTGACAGGTGACAGGGTGGTGGTTTTAAATTGAAAGAGGGTAGGTTTAGATCGGATATAAGGAAGGAATTTTTTCTGATGAGGGTGCTGAGACACTGGAACAAGATTCCCAGAGAAACTGTGGATGCCCCTTCCCTGGAAGTGTTCAAGGTCAGGCTGGATGAGGCTTTGAGCAACCTGATCTAGGGGAAGATGCCCCTGTCCAAGGCAGGGGAGGTAGACTAGATTATGTTTAAATGTCTTTTCCAACCCAAAACATTCTGTTATTCTATGGTTGCCCTTCCACTAGTACCTCTAGAGCTCTTTCCTATTTTTTTAAACATAAATTAA
This sequence comes from Pampusana beccarii, assembly GCA_013399365.1. Classification (NCBI taxonomy): domain Eukaryota; kingdom Metazoa; phylum Chordata; class Aves; order Columbiformes; family Columbidae; genus Pampusana; species Pampusana beccarii. Next base: position 356,379 of record VWYH01011067.1, read on the forward strand.
TTACAGAAAGTTCTCAGGGTATATATACTATTACCTATGTTTATCACTTGTCACTTCTGTATGGTACCTTACAACCTCATTGACGGCTGTTAATTGCTTTGCCCTGCTGAAGTGAAGCATCCAGGAAATCAAGTGACTTGGGAAGAGGTTTCATCCTTCATGACCTTCTATCACTTACAAACTGATATCACCCTGCTGTTGCTGATATTTTACAGCAGGTGTGATGCAATTTTACTTGTCTCCACTATGCACTCAGAATGAGTTTTAAAACTTTGGTACCATTAAGAATGGGGAAATGTATACACACACACACATATATATATGCATTCATATGTACATACGTGTAAATGTGCATATATTAATCAACTTATTGGAAACATTAAGAGGTTAATTTCCACACACATATTACCATAATGAGAAGAGCACTGCTCACACTTGTCCCTTTGCAACTTCCTGTTACATCCCCCTATGCCTCCTACACAGCAACTGAAATATTATTTCTAAACTGCTAAAATAAACTGAATTATGTCTTCTTTCAAACAGGATTCCTAAAACAAAAGTACTCCCTAGCAGCAAGTGGAAAAACCTAAATCCTCTAAATCATGCCCAGCTAATCAGACAACACAGTTTTGACTCCACTGTTGCTTTTGAGAATTTCACCTGCTGTTCCTAGAACCTGCTGTTGACAAAGCCTATCACAGCAAATAGACATCATCTCTTTAGGGTCTGCAGGGTCTTTAGGGTCAATTTCATGGGATCACGAAAAAAAGTTAATTTTTAAAATTCCCCACTGCCTAGTGACACCCAGCATGTCCTGACCAAACCACTATTGTCACCATTTTGCTGTTCTAGATTCAAGGAAATACCTCAAAGCATGATTATTTCCTTCTGGACACCAGACTCTTTTTGGTCACTTGAGCTGTGGAGAACTGGGCACAGAAGGCCAAAATTTGAAAATGTCCTTAAGAGATTTTTCAGTTTAACCCACTGGGATGTTTTGTTTCTGCAAAGAAAAAATGCTGACTGTGTGAAAAATAAATTATAGAATATTAACATGTAATACTAGTTAAGTATCATAAAGTAAATGTAAATAACAGCACCAAAATAGAGGATTTCAATATTATCGAAATTATCAAGAAAAGTAAAAATTATTCACTTTCAACTTTTTATCACTGAAAATTTTATCTCAAAATGCAAAATCTTTTCAACAAGTTACGTCTGTATATAATTCTTTTACACTGATAGTATCTAAGCAATTCTATTATTTTCCAGGAGTTAAAGAACATTTTTGCACTTATATTATTTAACCAATTCTATTATTTCCAAGCAGTTAGAGGTTTCCTTTTAAAGTACCATGCCTGGTAGATTCCTTCCACAGATGTCGTCTTCTCACTTCAACATTCCATTGAGTCACATGCACTGAAGATCAGATAAATTCAGAGAACGTCTTCACTTGAAATATCTTATGCAAATTACTGTTATAATCTGATATTTCACAAGCTAACTGACTTCAGTGCCACTTTCTCTGTAACCATTTATAAAAGCTAAAAATCTCTGGCAATCTTTCTGGCTACGGGGCTGTCTATAAACATTTTGTTCTTACATCTATATGCAAAAATATTCTCAGTATAGTACACAGGGTCAATATCTCTTTTGCATGGAGGACAAGACTGAATGAGACGTGCATGCTGACAGTTGAATATCAATTGACTAGAGCCGTATTTATCTGAGAGGAAAATTTTCTGTTCCATTAATACTTTGTTTAAATAGTTTTAGAAATAGAACTCCCCTTGACCCAAAGAAGTTATAGCATACCCCATTTCACACATTAACCAAAAATAACATCGAATCTACTGTCAATCATAATACAAGTAATCTTTTAATTCCCACAGGGTCATAAAGATCTACAGTCCTATAAAATATGAGAATCTGGCTCAAAGAGTAAATAAAACCACAGTAAAGTATGATATACACTGAGTAAAACTCTACCTCTACTAAAGTCAATACTAAAAAAAAAATCTTATTCATTTCAAAGAATTTTATTTATGATCTTTAAGGTATAAAATAAATGTTAATGCACGTGCCATGACAGTGAGTTTGTATATAAATCTCAGTTGTGAAGAGCTGGTGCTCCCTGGTATTCTTTTGGCTGATTATCAGCTCTACTTTACCTATTCTACAAAAGCAGAATAATACAGTCTGAAAGTATCCTTTTCTATCCCCTGCTCATCACCACATTCAAAGTGGAATCCATATATTGATACATGCTTTAAGAGGTATTTGTGAATATTTGTCCAGTCACAACGACTGGCACACTGGATACAGTGTGAGGACATCATACAATTATCAGAGAGTATTCTGAACACAAGAATATTGTCATCTGAACAATTCAATATATAGTCCACAGTTCTCGGGTACCTGTAGTTTTCTGGTTGGGTTCCTACATGGAGTTTACTCTGATAAACACTGTAAAAATTATGGGAAGTATATAAACTAATGAGCAATTGCTCAGAAAGACAGGGAATTTAGTCCTGATCTAGATGACAGAAATATCGTGTGGGTCTCTAGCAGAAGTACATTTGAAGGGCAGGTGGGCAGGAGATATTCCAGCCCGTGTTTATCAATCAGAACCAAGGAAAGGCTACTAAGAGTTGTTAGTGACTCAGCAAGACAAGTCCAACTGGACTATAAAAAGATTTTTCTCTTATCACAAGGGAGGAGGATAGGAGGATCTGTTGTGAGAGGTGACTCATGTCTAGAAAACAGAAGGATGCTTTTGTGAACTGGAGAGATGCAATACAGCTGTTGATTTTTATTTTTTTTTTTTTTAACTGAGTCTGGAGAGAGAGAAATAAGTTAAATAAATAAATAAAATAAACGTACATCATAGTAACGGCTTTTTTTCATCCTCCACCAAACCAACATAGGAATGTAGATCATCTCCCCACCTCTAATGACTCTTGGTCCTTCAAAAAACCCGTGATGTATTCACGTAATGAGAATTAAATCTAGTGGTTGACAGAGGGTGTGTTTATGTGCATGCATAAGTTTGTCCTTTTTAATGATAAGAATGTATCTCACCAAATATTGCTTCAGAAACCTGCTTATTAATGGATGCCACCGCTGTATGCAATGCTCTTGAAAATCAAGCCAAGCCACAAAATGCACTAAATGGGCAGACGATTGCTGCCTGCTGATTTCAGTGGAGTTCTGGCCAGGACGTCAGGCTAGATGATGGCACAGGCCTTCTGGCCCAAACCCAGATATATCTCCTTGCTAATTCACACACACAAAAAGCACAAGACTGGAACAATCTGGAAAAGCTTTCAGCTCCCCAGCTGTTACTCTCTGTAACAGAAAGCTGTCACTTCATATTTGTGCTTTGCATTGTTCTTCGCTTCTTGCCCTATGTTTTCTATAAATAGTCAAATTTCATGCCAATTTATGAGATGGATTTTTGTAAGAGATGCAGAAATTTCAAAACTATAAGTGAAGTTGTTCAAACTCAGAGTTAAGCTATGCAATGCTCAGAAATGTTGGTCAACTGCTATAATTAAAAGTTTTAAACAGTTCTCAGTACTTCTGATACGTTAGTTTTCTTTGTCATTTGACAGTCCTCTGCACTGAAATAGCTTGTTGAATATTTTAGAATCAACATTACAGTACCACCACTTCAGTGGAAGAGTTATAATTAATTTTTCACAACGGCATAATTTCAGGGCATTGTGAAATAAAACTTCAGTGGGTTTCTTTAAGCAGCAGTGTCCTGGTGTCATATTCAATAGTTGTGTCTATGGCAACATGTTCCTATTATGGATCTCATATATCTGCCATCATTTCTGATTTTTTTTTCCAGATAATTAACACAGAATTCAGTGCTAATTGTTAGAATGAAAATTGAAGTTCCTGCATAAAGCATCCTCTGCCTACATATTGCTCTGCACAGCTTGAATAAGTACAAATTTTTTTGCATTAATAGAACTGGGAAACATTTGAGACCAAAACAGATCACAATTTACTTTTCATTTCCTGGCTTCTGCTACTACCAGGAAGATCTGTTTATATATTATTTTGCTACTGCATAGTAAGTAGTGTAAGATAGAATGTTATTTCTCTACACTAGAAGACGATCTGGTAGCAGACAGAGCCTGGACTGAGAGCCAGGGCTCTCAGGACCTCGCTTTCAGCTCACCAGGTATGGTAAACAGGCCTAGCCCTCAGTTTACTCACCTGCAAATGGTTATTTCTGGTATCATTCCCAGCAATCACTCTCAAAATGTCAATGTTCTTATTACAGCTCCCAGTCCTTGCTGCTCTGCAACTGCATTGCAACTACATCTTTCCTTTCAGGAAGGGCATGCTTCAGTCTGCAAAGCTTTGGATGACAAATGTAAGTAATAGTGGTTAATGTTTTGAAGTCATTTTTAGAGACTGATTTGAAATATTTGATTTCCTTAATCTGAGCAAACACATCTCCATGATCATTGAATCTTTGCGCTCTACCATCTACAGTGTTCAGTTTTCTGCTCTCACCTACAGCATTTCCCAAAGTATTTTCCCTACATTAATGTATTTATTTGTGCCTCCCTCCTATCCATGACAAGTAGCGTGTTTGATTTCAATAACAGAACTTGATCTTGCTCACAATCCTCCCAGCACATACTGAAGACATCTCCGTCTTGGCACCCCATGTTTCCAGAAAAAAACAATGGTCAAGCACTTAGCACTGGTATATTCTTAGTAAAATACCAAAATCAATGAGACATCATTTATTAATATTTCTCTGGACTTTCCACTGGAATATACCATCAACATACTCGTATCTCTGTTCAAATAACCTCTAAATTATTGTGTTAATATTTTCCTGGTATGTGGTTTTATACTACACTGAGGCATAGTCACCAAAGGTAGCTTGCAGTACCCAGAGCAGCCTACAATGTCTTAATCTTGCCTATAAGAACTTTTCACTGCCCTACTCCTTCTTAACTTACTATATTATTTCCAGCTACTCTACAATTCGACACAAAACAAGTTCAAGGTGAAGGGCATGAGAGAGGAAGGGAATTTATGCCCTCTAGCCAAATTTTCTGAAGAAGCCTCTGACAGTTTCATGCCTGAAACAGAATTCAGAGCCATAGAGGTAACATGTCACAAGGTCCAGCTGCAGAAATAGGACACAGAAAGAAATTAGTAAAGGAATAGTCTCTAATTCCAAGAAAAAGAGAAACTACATATGAAAAATCCTAATGGAGCAGTAGCTGATCATTGCCCTTCACATATCAGATGTTCACTGAATTGGGCAATAGCTCATGGTTCTTAAGACTTAGTTTAACTCCCTGCTTTGTCATAAGCATACATCAGTGTGATAAAGAGCAAGATGCTTAATTTACAAGATCGCAGGTTCTTATATACCAAGATTAGCTCATGAGCATCATTAAATCTTTTAGATTTTATAGGATTAGCAGATGCTATCAAAACAACCACAATAAAAACAATGTTAGTTCAATCCTACCTAATCCCAAATAATCTGGGACATAGTCTGACAGCCTGTTGCAACTCATCTTTGGGGAGATAGACACTTGCACATTAAGTCTTTCCTTGACTTCTGTCTAATTATCTCTAAGAAGCATAAAATCTAGATGAAGTCAAGACTACCATTCGCATCACAGCAGTGGTGCGGCAGCAAAAATTATGCTCTCTTTTCACCTGAAACCCTTGTGTTTGGATCACTCACTCAGGACCACTTAGGTCACTACCATCATTTTCAGAGAAGAACTATATGGTGAGATGCTGAGCAGATAGACTTTTCCTCTTGGTTCCTCGTTAGCCACAATGGAAGAAATAGAGATCTAAATTAAGCTGATGGTATGGTTCTTTGCAGTCTTCTCAGTCCCCTCTTGCAATGGAGAGTGACAAGTGCCTGAGCCAGGTAGGTCGTTCTATACATGAACATTCATTCTCACTCCTGTTCTTGTCAGAAATTCAGCTATGGCAGGCAGACTCATCATCCCCTCTGCTTTCAAGCAGGTGCCCAAATTACTGAGAGTGTGCCCAAGGTAACCACTGGGATTAAACCAAATGCAACTGATAGAACCACGCTAGGAAGAACTGTTGTATTTATTGATATGGCACAAGTCACACACAACTGTATTATTAAGTCTACAGACAGCAATCCAAATAATGTTTTCAGTTAATAAAATGAAAGTTCAATAAGCTGAATCACTCTACATAGAAACTAGACCAATCTACTTCACATGTATAGCCACCATTTTCGTGTATGATTTCAAAGGAAAAAGGCTTCTTAAGTGTACAGGGAAAGGTAATAAAAACTGCATCCCATTTCTACACGTGCTTCCTGGAAATGTGATTCATCCCCTTGCTATGCTCCCAGAGAGCTACAAAAATGGACGGAGGATTTAAGGAACTCCTTTCCACCTGTAATACATAAGCTGACTCACCTCTTGATATTCAGTCCATGGCCTGAAGTAGCCTGACCTTGAGAGGAAATAGCCAAGATTTATAGATAAAGAAGAGGAAAAGAACAGAAAAAAAAAAAAAAAAAAATCGTCTATGGAGATGCCTGAAACCTGATAATCAGCCATGTGATGAACGGCCATAGCAGAACTCAGCAGCTGGCTAACAAAGAGTGCAGTCCTGCATCAGGCTTGACTGTGGGGATGTTAAACACTAAATTAAAGCCCAGGCATTGACAGGAGACCATATGCAAGGATAGTCATTTGGGAGCTTTTTCAGCCTATCGTTCTGCCTTCAAAAGCCAAGACAAAAAAGACTCTCCATGAATCAGAAAAGGCTGAAATAGTCACCATGGCAATTCGGGAACCCAATGCCTTCTAGGTGAAAAAAGTAATTTTCAAAAAGGAAAGTCAAACTTGACCTCTCCAACAGCTGCAGGCATCTCCTCTCCTGGAAGCCAGAAATGTTCAATTCCCTTTAGTAAAACAACATCCTAAGGATATGACTGACTGCCTGGGAACTGGTCATTATGTACATCCTACCCACCTGGGACCCACACTAATTTAAGATATGTACGTATCTTTCCAATGCTAGCTGACTTTGTGTTTTGTCCCATCTACTTTTTATTGCATGTCGAAAGCTGAAAAAGCAGCATCTTTCATCCTAGCATTGAATAATCTTTCATGTAATCTTCTTTTCTGGAACTGAGAGTTTTTTAAGATAATGTGCATATTGTTTGAAAATAATGTATGCACAACAATTTTTCAATGCCGTTTAACAGTATTACTCTGGCTTATGCCAGCTGAAGTGTGTTTCAGTAGATTTCAGACCAGATTTCCACAATGTAATCTACTTAGTATTGCTCATGGCAAGTATATGGAAACGTCAGTAGATGTGTAATACGATGGCACATTGTCTTCCAATGCTGAAACAACATGACAGGAATAAATATAAGGCATCAAAAATTTTTCCTGGGTCACACTACCAGCCCTAAGCCCTAAATTTTCAGTTATGACTTCAAAGTATTGCCTGTAGCTATTGTCTAGCTAGTTACTAGTGAAATCATATACATCTTCGGAAGCTGAGAGCAGCAATTGTCTGTAAATGCACTGCTTCTCTGCACTCTTCAGATAGTCTCACTGCTTTTGCACACCTTGTTTCTGAGGTTTACTGAAATAGTATAATAGGGAAGAAAAGTGAAAAGGTGCCTTCACACCATCTTTGTGATTTGCTGAATTTATCCATGCCTCTAGGCAGAATTGGTCTAGGCATTACAAACTCGTATTGGCTACTGCAATATGGTAGTCAATGGTCTCGATAGGTTGAGATTTATGAGGCTGGGCTCAACGAAGAACAACGCAACCAAGCCAGGGCACAGTCTCACTCCAGGCACTGTAACCCCTGTGCTAAGTAGCCTTGGCATGTCGTTTGAGGTAACTAATCTGCCAGTTCTCTGTAAGGCAAAGAAACACGTAGCTGACACATACACCATCTTGTAATGCAAGAGAAACTTCATCCTGGACTGCTCTTATCATAAACTGTCCTCTGTGGATGCATTAACAAAAGTTTCCAGAGCCCAGGCTTGATAATCCCCAGAAAAAAAAGGCACATACTTAACAATGCCTCCCAGCTATTGTTGTAATAGCTGTTGCATAAATTAAGGGATAAATAAAAATTCTACAATAATAAAAATAAATAAAACATAACAATCAAATTGTCAGACTAGAAAGAGACATCAAATGGTAATGTGAAGACTATATATAGATTACTTCAATTTCAGAAGCTAATACGGCAGTAACTCCTGTGATTATGGCTTTGATTTAAGCACACATAAAAGTACCAGGTCAGCTTACAGAATTACTGACCTTTCTCAATCGTTAAGCTAGATATGTAGTAATGTAATGTATTTTTGGTGTCATGAGCAATAAAAAGAACAGATTTGAGCCAGGTGACTGATATAACACACTTTTTGGAAGCAATTACTACTAGTCTGCTGTAAGACAACCATGGTGGTTCTTAAACTACCTGGGAATGTAAATCCACATGGCTAATATATCCATAATGAAAGTATGAGGTAAATCTTGCCTTGGACAAGGATGAAATAAAGAAATCTGTTTCTGTGGTTCAATATCAAATCACTGCAGAAAGATACAAATATCACAGTGGTTTGGTTTTTCTCCAATCCTTAACATAACTTGGTCTGTTTATCCTTCTCTCTTTCTTTGGCTACATATTCCCAGAGGCAAGGGAAACTAATGGTTTGCTCACAGCTCAGTTTGATAGGACTGGCATTTTCTTCCCACACTCCCAGAAAGGACATAGTGAGACACCCACCTTACAGCACATCACCTCGTGCCCCCTTGCTGCTGAGAGATGAGGGAATGTGGTCCACAGCAACCAAACCCCAGGAAAGGAAACATTTCTGCACCCACCTTGCTCCATGGGACCCAGCTGCCCTGTTTCCTACTCCTTCATGTCTCAGGGGCTCACAGGGCTGGGGAGCAGGTTCCCACCCACCCCATTGCCCCCCAGTCCCATGCAGGACCAAGTGTAGATGGGCAAGGGGAATCCTGCTTTCTCCTGTGAAGAAGCCAGCCTTACTCCTAGTCTCACATTCCCCTGTACACTTGCTGTGACCCTGCAGCCTGATTTCACAGAAATATTAAGCAGTGAAGCACTCTTCAGCCAAAACGATCCTCAGGCTTCACACTCCAGCATACATCGAAATTGAAGCCTGCAGAGCAGAGCACTGGTACCTCTTCTAGCCCTAAATAAGCCAACTGAGATAGTGGAATTAGTTAGAACAGCATGGTGTTTTCCATAGGTTAACTTCTTCCCCACACCCCAGGTGGATAAATTAACCTAGATCAAACATATATTTGACTGCAATCTACATGCAGGACTGTGCCTCCCTGCTGCCCAGCACGCTGTTAGAAAATGTCCACTTAGAAGCTGAAATGGAATAATTCTGATGTCTGCAGCTCATTTCAGCCCTAACATGTCCCATACTAAAGGCAGAAGGTGGCACTAAGAAAATTCAGTATTGGTTGAGTTTTCACGTATCCTGCACTGACATTCTCCTGGGGGTCTCCAAGCAGGCAGGGTAACTTGCAGCACAGAAAGGTGTTAGACTGAAGAAACCATTCTGCTGTATAATCTAGTGTTTAAATAGACATGGTAAATAGGCTGTGGTGCACGTGTGCACAATCCTACAAATATTAATACACCTAAAAAGTGATTAGGCAAAGCTTAATCATCAAAATAATACCATTCTAGGAATTAGGTTTTCTTCACCAAAAAGAAGTGAACCAGAGAATAGGCCAGATATGACAGATAATGTAACTTCATTTAAACAACTCACTTATTAGTCTTATCTCCTCAGTATTACAAAGCAGATGGAATTAGAGATCAATGATAAGAACACTATATTTGAAACCCTGACCTAACACAAGTCTTGTTAAAACTTTACCAAAATTGCATACAACCTCCAAGCAGTGGCACGTGTTGATGAGAGTTTCTTATGAAAAGACTAGCAATTAATTTGGATCTGTTATGGATAGGCACCAATTTGATAGTAAATAAGTTATTTGATTAAATAGTCTCTTTATTGAAAATGCCCATACGTTACTTACATGCTAATCCAAATTGTTTGCTCTACATCAATCACACAACAAATATTTTGTGCTGGTATTTGTTTACCCTGCAGAGAGTTACCAGCAGTTTATTTTGAATCTTCTATATTCCAAATGTCAGTTATAGTGGTTAATTCTGATGGAATATCCATTTCGGCTCATAGGCAGGGTAAGTTTAACTCCTATGATCAGCTCCCTAATGTGGATCTTCAAAAAACTGCTGGATTTCTTAGGGATTGCTGCTAGTAAACATGTTTGCTAGAATAACTGGAAAACAAACATGGAAGTGAACAGTAAACAGCCAGAGTCCATGTGGTTATTTGCCCAGTGGATATTCATAGACAATGCAAAGGGTTCACAACACTCTAGCTCTCACAAATGTATAATAAAATACTGAATAGAAATCTAGCATTATAATCTACACATTTGAATGTCTTTTCCTGCTTGTTAAACTATATTAATTCAAAAAACCTTTTATCTCCCTAAAGAAAGGTGGGTGAGACACCACAGGAGAGAAAGTGGGAGTAAGTCTGCAAAGAAGAGGAAAAATACCAAACTCTAATCACTGAGAACAAGAGCAGAGAAGATGGGATGTGAGGCAATTAAAAGTGGATAAAACTACCTGTGGTAATGAACAACGTGTCAATTAGACTTTGCATTGGCAGAGGGCAAAATGGGAGGGTGGGAATGGCAGTGGTGCCTCTCGCTCTTATTCTGAACATAGATCCCTGTACGAGGAGGCTTTTCTGTTTCCAGTCCTTCAGGAACTGATATTTGTGTGGGAGAGCAGAATGCCATTCTTTATTACTCATCCCTTTCAATTGACACAGCACAACCCAGCTCAAATATTCTGCTTGCCCTGTGTATGCTGCTCCCAGGGGAACACAGAGAATCCAAGAAACTCCACGCAAACCCCCAAGCAAAGAACTGTTCTGGATTCTTAAGTTTTGCCACATAGCCATAGAGACTCCACAGCTCATAGCTTTCACTGAAACCTCCGCGTGAAATTGAAGGGCTTTTCAAAATAATTCATGCTACATTGCAGTGCCTGGATGATGCAATCTTCAGTTTTTACTGGTGAGGTAGGAATTGCAGCTGGAGAGAGCAGTATGTATGAATTTTCGATAAAGTTTGTGCATCCCCAAAGAGCACTGTCTTGGCTGTTCTCTCTGCATTATATCCTGTCAAAGTTGACCAGCGTGCTTCCTTGGATGCCTCTTTTTGTCCTGCTGTCCTGATGTTCACTGTTCTGTACATTCCACTCATTATTACTTACAATGTTTGTATAATTTTTTTCAACCTTCTAGACCAGGCATTTGCATTTCCATCTTCACTTTTAAAGTATCTTTCTTCAACTATCAGGATTTTTTTAAACATAATTCGTAGCAAGTAACTCCATTAAGCTCATAGCTTGAGCTTAAGCTTAGTCCCAAATCCAACAATAAAGTCCTCTTAGTCATCTATGTTTAAATCATGAAACAAAAGAGCAGCAAGAGCACAATCAAACGTCATATAGCAAAAGAAAAATCTTCATCTTTAAAATGCATCATCAAGTTATTCAAAACATAAGTAGAAGATACCCATGAGTGGAAGCACGATTCTCCCACCTAAAATATTCGTAAATTAATCTACGCCAATATACCTAGGAGAAAATGCAGGTCCACTGGCATTTGAGTTTATATATATATATATATATGTTAGAAAAATAAATAAATAAATAAAGAGCCCTGAGTCCTCCAAGAGGGAATACAAGGCCTCTTTGATCATGTCTCTTATGACTATCAGTTGGGACATGATGTCTCACTGGTTGCTGGCAAAGTCCTTGCTCCCCTGTAACTCAGGCTGCAGTGAGGCTCTCTTAGCTGTTGCATGTCATATACTGCAGTTCAAAGTAGATACTGCTCAATGGCACCTACTTTCTTCAAAAGAGGTGGACTCTCACCTCTTTGCTTCTCATTCATACACCCAATTGGCCTGCTACTGCTCATCTGTGTTAAACGGATATTTTCTAGCAGTAAACCCTTATACGGGTCATTTAGTCTGCAAAAGGTTAACAAAAGAGTTACCAGGCAGGCAAGAGTAATAAATTAATAGCCCTCCCAATTTCACCCAATCAGCCTACATACTTGCATTATTAACTAGGTTTACAGTGCTTGTCAGGGATAGTTAAGTATCCTGTTGGCAATGACCACATGCTTTTAAATGGTTAAGAAATTCCTGTGGTAATGTGCTGTTGCCAAATCCCCAGGTTGCCCATTAACATTTGGTGTCCTGCAGATAGATGTCCAAGGGCAATAAAGTGTGTGCAGCACTCATCTATTGCAAGTCCAGAAATGGCAGTGAACCCATGAAAGATATCCATATGTATCAAGTTTAAATGTATAAATGCAAGCCAAAAAAAAAAAAAGCAAATCCTCCAGATGGAGCTGGCCAATGTGCCACATACCACCAAGTATTCATAAAGTCCTGGCAATTTTTAAAATCAATGCCAAAGGGTGGATCAGGTGTGTATGAAATGGAAATCACCAAGGGAATTTGAGACGGCTCCCAGAAATGAAGTTTTTCCACTTGCAATCCCTAATACAATACACAGGAGAAACTACAGTGCATAAAGGCAATGGTATGATGAATGAGAAAGGAAGATGCAATCACAAAGCTCATTATAAAAGGCAACACGCGTTTATGACAGATATAAGTCCTTCTTGGGAACCATTCCTGATTCTGAACTCTTTCATAAAGACTCCCATCAACTTCATTCAAGTTTCTTAATTTAGCTCTGGAAACAATGGAAATAACTACTTTTAGCCACTCTGAGGAACTGACTTTCTATTCACAACCCCCACCTCCAAGTTCCTGAATTGGGTATGGCTAGAGGCATGCTGCTGTTTCACCTGAATTTCTATCATTTTCTTTCCATATTGCACTATTGGAAACAATACTGAGCTCAATCTAAGCTAAACTAGATACTGCGATGATGCTCATACCTAGTATCTTCTGACTGCCTGTGTTACATTAATAATAACATAGTCATTTACTCACTGTTGGCCAACAAAGCTGAAATTTTAAAGAACTTGTAAATCAAAACTAAAATATTTTGCAAAGCCATTTAACAAATATATTAAACAAGGAAAAAAACATCATTTATGAATGCTAATGATGTCACCAATTTCAACTTTCAATTTCTGAACAAATATTAATATCAATTCAAAATGCAGGCCACTGACAGAGCTCTTTTCATCTTGAAAGGGCTTTATAAACATTAACTAATTAAATTGCCTGATCTTTCTCATTGTAATTTTATATATATATGTGAAATCAGGGGCCAGGGAGAAAAAGGCCATTAGATACCTGGACACTTCAGTACCACAAAGACAGTATCGAAAAAATGGTTTTAATTTATTCACAAGCTGCTTCTTCTTCCTCATGAATGTTTTTCTTCTTCAGAGAAGCACCCACTCAGGTCAGATGACCAACATAGGACATTCCCATTACAATTACATTAAAATCTTTTCAAGGTTGTTCCATTTCATAATACCAAAATTAACTCAGTGGAAATATTTTTGTGCCATTTAAGAAACAGCAATCTTCTTCGTCCTGTGACATCTCTGGGGTTTTTTTATTGATTTGTTTGTTTGTTTAATGAGGAATATCTCCTCATTCATCTGAGATAGCTTAGCAGCCAGACAAATATCTTGTAGGGATGTAGCTATCTAAAATAACCTCCCCTTTCTAGTGGCCCACACCAAGTATTTTCATAGAATCGTATAACAGTTTGGGTTGGAAGGGACCTCCAAAGCTCACCCAGTGCCACCCCTGCCATGAGCAGGGACATCTTCACCAGATCAGGTTGCTCAGAGCCCCGTCCAGCCTGGCCTGGGATGTCTCCAGGGATGGGGCATCCACCACCTCTCTGGGCAACCTGGGACAGGGTTTCACCACCCTCACTGTAGAATATTACTTCCTCATGTCTCACCTGAATCTCCCCTCTTTTAGTTCAAAAACATCACCCCTTGTGCTATCGTAACAGGCCCTGCTACAAAGTCTCTCCTCATCTTTCTTACAGGTCCCTTTTAAACACTGAAAGGCCACAATAAGGTCTCCCCAGACCCTTCTCTTCTCCAGCTGAACACCCCAGCTCTCTCAGCCTGTCCTCCCAGCAGAGCTGTTCCATCCTGTGATCATTTCTGGGGCTCCTCTGCCCCTCTCCAACAGGTCCATGTCTTTCCTGCACTGAGGGCTCCAGAGCTGGACACAGGACTGCAGGTGGGGTCTCATCGGAGCGGAGCAGAGGGGCAGAATCACCTCCTTGACCTGCTGGTCACGCTGCTTTGGATGCAGCCCAAGATACGATTGGCCTTCTGGGCTGCAAGTGCACATTGAAGACTCATGTCCAATTTTTATCCACCAGAACCCCCAAGCCCTTCTCAGCAGGGCTGCTCTCAATCCCTTCATCCCCCAGCCTGCATTGATTCCAGGGGTTGCCCCGGCCCAGGTGCCAGACATTGCACTTGGCCTTTGTTGAACTTCATGAGGTTCACATGGGCCCACTTCTCAAGCTTGCCTAGGCCCCTCTGGATGGCATCCCGTCCCTCAGGTGTGTCAGCTGCACCACTCAGCTTGGTGTCCTCCACAAACTTGCTGCAGTGCATTTTATCCCACTGTCTGTCTCACTTATGAAGATTTTAAACAGTATTGCTCCCTGTACGGACCCCCGAGGGACACAATTTTAACTCAATGTTCAATCATTCGTGTCTCTTTTTCTCAAATGTAGAGCCTAACTTTGCTATGAAACTCTTATGTGTCTACTAGGAAATTTCTGTAAACAAAGTGCATGAATCCCAGAGAGGATACAGCATCTATCGGCTAAAAACATGTTTTTTCCAGTCTTGAAAAAAGATAATTCCTATATTAGCTAAATACTTTATATAATCGAGTAGTTTTACATATATTTAAGCTAGAAATGTGTTGAAACTGTTATTCAACCTCTTAAAGGATCTTTTCTCACTGCCAGAGGAAGAATTTTCAGCTGAATTATATACAAAAACAATGACACTGTTGGACAGTTTTTCTCAAAGATCATTACAATCACTAAAAATACCACAAAAATTCACATTCCATCCTTGTGTAAAGTTGTTAATCAAAACTAGAGAAACTAAGATGCATCAGTCTAATGACTACCAAATGTCAAATGTTGTTATACCCCTGGGAATGATTTCTCTTGATAACAAACTCCAAGTAGGAATTATTATCTTACTGACATTACCTGAGATGCAGATTCTATGAATTCTGCAAAAAATTTGTGTGACCTATTTATGGCTATGCTGAGATATACCTCAGCACTGAAATATAAAAGTTCAATGTAACTGAATGACATGCTCTGGCATATTTTTCAGGATCATTTATTATTTATTTTAATACACTTTGAATAATTTTATGAAAATTAGTGACAGACCTGTAGTTCGCAAAAATATAGACATTGTATCACAGTTTCTCAGAATCAGGGCCTTAGTAAATGACAGGCCAAAATTCCACAAATCATAATGCTCTTGACGGTTTATGAGTTTCTACATGTTTTTCATATAAACAGATTTATGAACACGTTACATTTTAGTACTGCCATTAAGAAAATATGATTTTTTTATAGTGCTAGACACACTTGGAGTAACCCAACTTGCTTTACATATTTATGAGTGTTTCTTAGTTACAAGGTACTCACCAATAGCTAACACCCAAGCCTCTACATTAATGGATGTTTTAATTAAGATGGGAATATTATCCAGGGTGACAAATACATTACCTGCTTTACTCCAAGAACTCCAGAAGCATCACCATTATTACGATAACCAGTATTGCTGGTTATTTGGATTCTTGCAGCAACCACAGTTCCCAATGACAGAACACAACCCCTTGTGTTAGGTGCTGTACAAATAAGTACCGCTAAAGATACAGTACTTATCGTGGGATGTTTCCAGTAATATATAAAAGATGACTTCAACAAAAGCAGGTAGGCCCATCATCATCTTCAATTACTGCTGCAATAGACTAATAAAAAGGTTTCAGCTGAGTATCTCTCTGGAAAAATGGTATCCTATAACATCATTATCATCACACAAGATGCAGTGTCCCACCACATCATTGTCATCCAGAACTGCGTTAGGGATGCAGACAAAATCAAACCTGATATTGGGTGTCCTGACCTAGAGAAACGAACACATATTGCCATAGTAGCAACTAAAAGTTTACTACTGTGCTTCATACTAAAAAGGCATCATTGGGAGAAATAATTTTTATTGAAGATATAACTTAAAATGAGCTGTGAATGGGAGGGAGCAACACGGTTGAGTGTCACTGTCAAAGAGTGGGTTACACAAAAGCCGC
Source organism: Pampusana beccarii (assembly GCA_013399365.1). Taxonomy (NCBI): domain Eukaryota; kingdom Metazoa; phylum Chordata; class Aves; order Columbiformes; family Columbidae; genus Pampusana; species Pampusana beccarii. Next base: position 372,863 of record VWYH01011067.1, read on the forward strand.
AGTGAAGAAAAAAGAAACTGCTAACACATGAAGGCAGAATGCCACTTTCGGATAATGAGAGATTTCAGCATCCTCCTGCTTTTTCTGTCCATATCCTGGCACTGGTTTCAGAGCTTTCCTTGTTCTATATCTCCTATATGTTCACATCAGCCTGAGAGTGCCATGGTAACATTTCCTCTGAATGCCACTGCATCACTGCCACCCCCAGAAAATTCTCATTCACATCCTCGACTGTTCAGCCTCCAGATTTCAAAATATACTGAATCTGGCTGCCTACTTTCAACACGTAAAGAAAAGCACATACCCAAATATCTGTCCTGACCACCAGCAGTTCCCTTAATTTCTGTATTTAAGGATTCAGTTCTCCATTACTGTCTTCCAAACATAAATGCTACTGATGTTGTTAACCTGTTTGTTGTGGATAATATTGTACAAAATTTATGAGATTGTCTCAATAGGTGTCGGAGGATTTCAGAGAGGAGAGCCTGCACATAAAAATGTATTTTTCAGTGGCTGATGAGTCCCTGAAAAGTGTACATTCCATGGTCACACCCACTTTAAGAAGAGCTTTCCCATTTTCCTTTGCCAACACAATATATCCCTAAATCAGCTCAGCCAGATGGTGTTATGTCCCTTTGCCTTTGTGACATGAACAGGGAGAATGAAGATTCCCAACAACCAGAAGAAGAAAGATACTGTGTAGGAGAGAACCTGCTTACTGATGTGAAATGGAGCTATTCCATCGATTTCAGTGACATTTCTGCCATTTAAAGAAGCAAGGAATTTGGCCATGAGACCCTTCAGCCATCTGAAAGCAACTGATTACTGAAAACAACTTACAGTCGTCCTCTGGGACGAAGACGATCCCCTATCCTTCATGTCAGCCACCGATTACTGAGTCAAATAAGCTTTCTGCCACTCTTAGCATTCAAAACATCAGAGGAAAACTTTCTTCTCCATGTGAATCAGCGGCTGGTTGACAAAGTCTCCAATATTGATTTTCTTACCAGAAATTGAAAACCTGTCACTCTGAACATGGACTCTCTCTGAGTAAGCTAAGGTAAAGTCCACAAACCACCAAAGGTGGTAGCAGGACAGACACTTTCTGTTTGAGAACATCTGACTGAAAGAGCTCTTCAGGCAAAATTTCCATCCCTTCTGCTGAGAGAGAAAGGATTTTCTTCTTAAACCTTTATGGATTTCAGCTTGAAAGACATTTAGATTTCTTGTCTAGGAAATTATACTGAGATGTTTACTATTGTAATACACAAAAGGTTCTTTCAGCATTTTAGGTTGTCCATTTAAAAATTAAATGTGATCCTAATTTTTTTTTATTAAAGGAAAATATAACTTCAAATCAAAGTCAAATAGACAGAGTCTTCAAAAGGATTTTTCTTTCTGTAAGGAGACAAATAATTATACCTTATTCTACTTTGCCTTTTTTTCAATCAATCTGTTTTTTGTTGGGTTTTTTTGTTTGGTTGGTTTGGTTTGCTTGGGTTTTTTGTTTTGTCTGGTTGGTTGGTTGTTTTTTTACCTGAACTCCATCATTTGTACAGCATAAGCTAGGTTTTTGCTACTCTAGCAAAAATGTCAACATTTGCATATTTGTACTGGTTTTGACTGGCAGAGAGTTAAATTTCTTCATAGTAGCTTGCATGGTGTTCCGGTTTGGATTTGTGACAAAACCAGTGTTGATAACACAGGGATGTTTTAGTTATTGCTGAGCAGTGCTTACACAGAGTGAAGGCATTTGCTCCTCACACTGCCGCACCAGCAAGGAGGCTGGGGGTCTTTTTGAGTCTCTTTAAGACTCCCCTTCCCATTTCAACCTTGTTCCTATCCTTTATTCTCCATCAGTCTGGTGGAAATAGCAATATAGCAAGGCAAAAGGTAGCACAAAACACAAAATATTGGACTCCATAGAATTTGTGAGTGATATTCCTCTGGTAAATTTGAGAGATTTAGTGACTGACTTATATTGAAATAATCAAAACAAGTGGTTTCAGACCACTTATATCACTATCAATGGGTCACAGATAGTATCACTAATATCGGATCTGTAAGTAGTTTCTGTAGCATGTGTGCAGGGTAACATCGCCTGTTTGGGGGCTAGACAGGACTGCCTAAAACTTGTGAAACAGGTAAGAACACACATGAAGGGAATGTCTATATGGGGATGGCTCCACAATTCCCAGATCCAATCTACTTTATTCAGGCTATGTTTGTATGAGGAATTTAAATAGGGCTCATACCCACACATGTACATGTGTACTTTTCAGCTATTAAATGACCAATTTGGTTCTGACAAACCAGAATTCTCCCAAACTCAGTCTGGGCATGGTCTGGGAGTTAGTATTGGTCACAGAGCACTTCCAACACAGGCTGGCTGGACACAGCCGTCCAGCCTCAAGAAAGTAACAGACATTAGCTGTATAGATCCAAGGTACATTGAGGCAGATTGAGTCAGGGCCAGAAAATGGCTGCTGGCAATTTTTTTTTGTTTATTAGTATACTAGCCTCTTAGCATCTGCTCAGATCATGAGCAGAGTAAGGAAGAAACTATGCCCTAATGTATATTGCAGCATACACAAAATCATTCATCCTCTGAAGCTCCCCTTAGTGCAAAGCACACAAAGATTCCATCTTGGATCACAAAACCTCACACTAGTGATGAAACAGGGTCCTCTCTTTCCTTGAAAGAGTATGCAAATTCGTATTTATACTTGATCAGGAGAATAGGAAGATTTAAATCACATCCTCGTGCCAACAAAGTCCTGAAACCCTCCTTCTTCTCTATCCTCTTATGGGCCCTTGAGAGCCACTTATCCCTACCTTTCCAAAAAAATCCCTGCAAGACATCCCTACCTACATGGCTGGCATCAAGAGAGTTTGGGATGTAATGAGTGACCCATCAGGGTCTGCCAGGAACTGAAAGGCAGAGGAGACAGCTACACCCATCAAGAAACTGCACTGTATGTCACAAACGTGTTCTGCAGACAGATCCAACTGAAAAGAAAGAGAGAAAGCTGTATGGCAACAGAGAAAATCTGAGCAAATGCTGGGTCTCACAGGGATGCAGCCCAAACAAACAAACTCCAGATGTTGGATGGACTCTCCTGTAACAAGGCAGAGGGACACAGGACACAATTTAGAACCAAGTCTGAATTTTCCTTAAAATCCCAGGAGTAAATGTATGAAAAGCAGAACCACTCACAGGTATAAGATTTTGACAGTAAAGAGATAAAAAGGTCAAAGATTGTTCTCTGCCTCAATCTACCAGCAAGACTAGATCTGATCTTCCTCAGTGCCAAGTCATTGCGCCAATGCCGGGCTGTACAGAGAAATTCAGCAGAGGCAAATACTTCTGTTCCAGTTTCTGTCAGTTCCAAAGTATTTAGATGATAAATTGTCAAAATCAAGATTGTTTGCTCAGCACTATTTCAGCACTTTAAACTAAATGCATAACACCAGTTTCACTGGCATGGTTCCTTTCTATATTTTCACAGTATCATCTTTTAAAAAACTTGGAAATTTAAAAAGGAGAAATGACATAATGTGGTAATATACTGAGCTTCCTCCCCAGTTCATCGTCATGGTTAGAGTCGATAGAGCCATACCACCATCCCCTGCCATTTGTACAATGTGTGCCAGCTGTGAGAGTGATGAAGACAAATATTTCTCTACTAGTTTTCACAGCTACACACTGTATCAATAAATAATGGGATCAGGACTCTGCAGAGAAGTTTTTTCCTGGAGACTTTTATCCTCTGGGTTCTTGTCTTTCTCTGTCATAGCTGTCAATTTACTATCTCTGTCCAGTTCATCACCTTGTGTTCTTCTCAGGTTCTGGTCTCATTGCCCTTTCTCAGTCTCCTGAAGGCTTCGATCTTTCTTCCAGTGTTTTCTTTCTGTCACTAATCCCCATTAATTTATTTTCCTCCAACATCGTCCTCTTTTTTTCCACTCCATGGGGATGCCTAGCCCAAGTTCAGAGGAACAGCATTGACACTAAAAGCAGATCATTTAGACCTGTTCCACTTCTTGTGAAAGTCCTGACCAGCCCTGGGTAGGCACTACAATGCATTCCTTTAGAGACTCCTAATGCTCCTGTAAAACCAGCATGAAGGTACTGGGCCCACTCAAAACTGATGGAATTTCCCTAACTGCAGGGCCACAGTCCAATAGACTCATAGTTTTTATTTTTGCTGCATGGGAGCACAGGCAAAGCCAGCTTAGCTCAGGTCCTGAATTCCCAGAGACCTATGACGGAGGTGGACTGTCAGCTATAACAGTAATTTGAAAGGTTTCTGAGCCAGAGAGCCATGAAAAGCTGTTTGGACATGTGATCTTTGGAGAACAAAGGCAGCAGACAAGTTCTCACACGTGGAGATGGCCTCCTGACAAGAGCGGAAAAGAGCACCCACTAGAATTTGGGAAGGAGCTACTTGACGTAGAGAACAATCCTGACTTTTGTCAAAGGGAAAAGACCACCCACTAGTTGGTCAAGTTCATTATAGCTGAAGTGGCAAAAAAATGCACTGATATAGCTACTATTTGTCATTGGTTTCACTGAACCTATCACTTAATATACATCATAGAGCTTCCACAGTCTTTTCTTTCCTAGTTCTGTGCCTTTGACCCTGCTTCTCCTAGGCAAGTTTTTGCTATACACATTGAAGCATGACCTAATGATGGAACAGAGTTATCAATTAACAAGAAGTTCTTGTCTCTTAAGTCTTGTCACCCTCTGAAGGACGTGTTTTTACTTAGTGCTAAATGAACCTCTGGAAGCATTTTATGGACCACAAACAAAATAGAAATTCTTTCAGAAAGCTGCAACCTTGCAGTTCCAAATAAATAAATCATGTGGACTCTATGAACATTCAGAGACTGAAGAAAATATTCTGATTTTTTGTGGGGGTTTGGATGCTGACTAGACATTAGCTTGAAGTTCTTTCTTTCTTTGAAATCAAACTTGAAGCTATTCTGAGAAGTACTCTCTCTTGAATAAAATATGATCAAGGAAGAGTATAAAATATATAGTCAACTAGTTAGCTATACAGTTGCACAAACCCCAACATCACAGTAGTTATTTGTCTCTGGGTTTCTTGATTTAGAAAATCACATTGATGGGTAAAAGGTAAAACTGAGGAGATAATAAAGTTCTCAGAACACATGTCTTCAAAACTCTACTGTGTCCAACGTGCTTGGCAAAGATTCTGGTAGCCAAAGCAACTGACAAAATTGAGTTCTCAAACTCAGCACTGGAAGCACCTTCAAGGTCCCACAGGTGCAGGTCTATCTGGAGGGGTGAAGACGATGGACCATTTGATGGTTTTAGTACCGTCTGGAGTGCAGGCTGGGCTCAGAACATTGGAGGCAGCTCCGTTCTCAGTTGGGTTTCTATCTGCACCGAGCTGACCTGCGTCCTGAGCTCCGAATACCCCAGAGAGACCTTCTGAAAGGTGACTTGTCCAACAGCTCCGTGTAATAGAGCCACCAGGAGGGGACGAGTCCTCCTCCAATAAATTCAGCACTGATATGGATATGATTCAATCTGTTGTTTCTAAGGTAATCTAAAATAATACTTTTCATACTTATTTTCTGACCAGCCTTCTAGTGACAGTCACAATAATGCTGTTACTTTAGTCCATGTGCTGGGAACCCAGAATACAACCTTCAAAAGTTGCCATGACATTCGGAAGAAGTTGCTACAGGCTTATGTGGCATTTTGATTTCAAAAGGGCTTGTCCCATTTAGTTACTATGCTTTCTAACATTAACACAACTTTAGGAGCGTAAGAAAAAGCAATTATAAGCAAAATATACAAGACTTAGACTAAAAGGGAGGTATGTTTTCCTTAATCCTCTCCAATTAAAGACGTTCTTTAATCTCTCAGTTATCCTTTACTATCATAATTATCTCATTTCCTTCTGTTTTACTCCTTACCTTCAAGTTTATTTCCCTTATTAGAAGACATTCCACCCAGATTAGAAGTTTTTTATCCCTGCTGGCTCAAATTTTTTCTTTATCGAGATATGCATTCTCTTTCTCTGCTATATTATTCTTCAACCCTCCAGCCTGAACATTCTTTCATGTTCCACATCCACCTTCTTCCAGGATAGTTGGAGTATCTGACTCCCAGGTTCACAAAATGAGTTATTTTGGTTATTTGTGTTGTTTTGATTCTGATTTATTATTCTCTTACTGTGTTATTTTGACTAACCCATCTTCAGAAGACAATTGGTCACACAAGGATGGTTTAAAGATTTAAAGACATCAGTAATTTTGTTGTAAGCAACAAGGAAATTCAGCTTCCTGGCTCTTTTGGTAAATAATGAAAAATATTTTTTTCTATTTACATTATAGATTAGAAGACCAGTAATTTTCCCAAGGCATTGGGATTATTGGGTAAGGGCTGTAAGATTTAAAAATATTGACCAGGCCAAGGCTATACTAAAATGTATTGTTTACTATATGTGCACATTCTCCCAGGAGCATCTGGAAGAATTGCTTTTTCCAGAAGTAATAAAGCAGAGAACACACTAGTAAATAGAGCTCTTGAATGCAATGTACTAGCTTTCTAGTCCATAGCACATGATAGCTAATTATACCCCTGGCAAGCTGAAAGCACTTTACTGTATCCAAGTACAGATGATATTCCTAAGAAAGGAATGAAAAGGTTTGCTTTTAGCTCAGACCTGTTACAATGACCTCCACGTTTATGAATGGCACTGGAGGGAGCTATTAACAATCCAAAACAGAGAGCTCAAAATACAGAACGTTTTTCAGAAGTATTGCTTTGGGCATTTATCTACCTTCAGCTCTTGGTATGATACCAAGAGGGCAAAAAAGAGAACCGATGTTAGACAACGGAAGCAACATAACCAAAAATCAGCATGGGAGGTGTTATGGTGGTTCCATGCACCGTGAGTGGTTTTCAGTGCATCATTTGTCGTTTGCTATGGGACAGATGATGAAAAAGAAAAGATGAAATAAAGAAAGCTGGTGAAATAAAGAAAACCTGTTATTCTTGTCAAGCACAGACTGAACTTCTAGACTTCCAAAAAAACACTTTACATCTTTCCTGACAATTCATTAAAAGCAAGATTAAAACGACAGCTTGACTGTAAGGTGTGAACCAGAAGATCCTAGTCACTGAAAATGTTGCTTCATGGTTTAAAAAAGAAAAAAAATGGTTCATAATAATAATGGGGAAAACTTCCATTGCTTACCTATATTTCTACACCCTACAAAACCTTCTGGGCTGTAAAAGCCTTAAAAAAGGGGGAAAAAAAAGGCTAATCAGCAATATAGGCTTTCTGAGCTTTTAATTTAAAAGGTCAGCCCTTAAGAGGAAAGGTACTGTAAAAATACCTATCTGTTCATAATAAAGGCCTACCTATCCACATAATTATAATCTCAGTGTTATCTAAGCACCTATTAAATTTTGTAAATATGAAAAGATTGAAAAAGTATTTTCTATTTTTTCCTTACTATTACAATATTTGTCTAAGCTTATTCTATAAAGAGGGGAAGAAACCTTCAATCCCCTCATCTTGCTACCTGAGGAAAAGATCAACAAATGTATGTGAAGCAACAGTATCTAACCTAATTCTACGCTTTTCTTTGAGAGTAAAGGAAGAAAGGAGGTAATAAGTGAAGGGCTATCCCATTGTAATGGTGCTTACATGGCTCTTTGTAAGCCAAACCATACACAGACATGAACACAAATTTAAAATCATGCTGGACAAAAGTGCTGGATAAACATCAGTTAATACTCCCTAAAAAGGTGCTTTTAAGTAGAACTTATCTTGAAATTCTTCCTTTCCAAGACCATAGCCCTTCCATATGGGACAAATTTCCTTATGTGTTCACTTTCTATAGAATGTTTAGAGACAGAATAACTATATTTAATAAGCTTTGTAAATGTAGGGAATATGTAGGTGGAAACTGCAACAAGGGATGAATTCATAGAACCAGAGGAAGCAAATCACATATTAAATAATATTTTTTTCATTCTTATTATTTTAAATAATAATTGGAGGCTAAATTACAGTCTGCAGACAGATAATGGAAAAGCTATTGTAATTTTTTTTGTACAAGTGAACTGTTCCCCTTTCTTTCGATCCACCATTGAGCAACAGCAGCCACCCCCTTCTATTTCATACCCTTAAAAACAAAGTAAGTCCTTCCTAGAGTACAAAGTAAGCAGGAAAACCTCACTATGCTAGGAAAACTCGGGCAGTCTCTACTTTTGTCTCTCGGTGATTAGGTATGGATTATTAGCTTAGTTATGATTCAGACAAGTCCTGTAGTATATATAGTCAGACAAGTCCTCCAGGTGACTAACACCACATAGTCATTCATTTGCTCCTTTCTCTGCTCCTGTTAATTCACCACTCCTGCAGCTCCCTTCCCACCTACATTGTCTCTTCTATAATTTACATACAAAACTTATTAAAAAAATGAATGTTCTCAGAGTTTATCATAATTCTTTTATTCCACTACTAAGAATTGTGCTACATCTGTGGTGGTTGCAGTCCCTCCTAGACCAAGTCGATACCTGGGCAAGCCAGGCATGTCGGGAGAGAACAATTCCCATTATGCAAGTGTAGTGAGTCGAGATGCTAAGGCACTCCCTCGGTGCTCTAGAAGCCTCTATCAAATGGGGAAAAAAAAATTACACAACAAAAAAACAAACCTTCTGCTTGAGAATGGCAGCAACAATTTTGGTCACTCCTGGCAACCTAACGCACCTGCTATCTGGATCGTAGCTTCAGTAGGGCGGCACCAGAACTTTATGATCCGAAAAGTTCTGGATGTGGACAAATGGTGGAAAGCACCAGAAATTACCTCGTCCTAAGTATGGTCAGAGTGTAAATTTACTGACTAAAGTAAATGATCTTGCGACCCTATAAATAATGATCCTAAAGTGAGACCCTTTGAGATCTCCTGGATCAGAGTGGGCTGTGACCAGAATCTCCCTCTGATGGCAACGCCTGGCAGAGACAATTTCATGGAGATTCAGTGATCTTCTACTGATGATTTCGTGAGTATCTGAAGGCCTGATTTCATGAAGGTGTGGGTGAAAACAGATTTCTTGAGTCCCAACAATCGCCCATTGAGAATGATGACTCGTTAAAAGTGTCCAATTTGCTAAACACAAGATGGAAATGTTAGCAATATGTATACCTACACATATATTCACAAATGCATGGATTAATGCATGTGAGCATGTGTCTGATTTATAAACCTATATATATATATATATGCTTTATCTATATATCTGTGTGTGTATGTGTGTATTATTTGATCTACCTCTTTGTAAGTACAGTGTGGCCCTTGTCATTCTCAAATCTGTAATCAAGTTGCTGTTTTGATTATGACAAATTCCATTGAATTCCTTCAAATCACTTTATTAATCAGCTGTCAATTAAGAGTTATTAGAAATAATATATTAAACTTGTGGCCCACCTCAATAAATTTCAAATTGCTGCTAAATCAAAACCATGTAAAAAATCCATCCATGACAACATCACAGCTAAAGGTTTTTTCTACCCCTGATCTGCCTGCTCTGTCCAGATATTAACCTTTCATCCTTGGGTACAATATGTAATGAAATGGTGTAGCTACTGGTTAGAAATTACCAAACACTCTTCATTTATAATGCAAATAATAAAGCAATGTGTACTGCTGGAAATATAACAAGATGGGCCTTTGAAAGTAAGTGAGAATATTATTCCTTTCATATCATTCATAACAGATGCATTTTTTCTTCAGGCTTTTTGGTCTAAATAGTATGCAGCATATTCTTTTTGGCAAAGAAAGCGGGAGCTACAACTACACATAAAACTAGTTTCATAGTTATAGAGATGTCTAAAGTATAATGCCATCAGAGGAGAAGAGGTTAGGGAAAACACAATAAGAAAAAAATTGTTAACTAAAACCTTACAGTGATGTTGTTTGTTTAGTTAAGCTATGTTTTTGCCCATATGTGGAATTCACTGTGCAATTTTAAAGCCAGCCTGGGGTTTTTTTAGTGTGTTTATTTGTTTGTTTTGTGGGGGGTTTTTTGTTTTTGTGTTGTCTTGTAATCACTGTAAATTAAAAAGACTGGTAACCTCATGAATCACTGACTGAGATTTTCTTTTACTGCAGTACAGATATGACAATCCGGCAGAGATAGCATATTATGCCATCAACTCATCAGTTTTTCTCTTAGTCTTGCCACGGAGCAGAACTAATAGAATTCAGAGAATCTTCAGGAAAAACTATGCTGGCATGTTACAAGCCACATTTTTGTGTTATTATAATTTTAAAGCTGGATATTAGAAAAAGATTCACAGTTCTTATGGGAAAACAAATAGCCCTATTCTTCCATATTTTAGGAATACAACAGCAATTCAGAGTTTCAGTCCAGATTATTTAACCAAAGCCTCATTTGTATCCCCATGTTTATTAAAATTACCCCTGAATATCCCTAGATCTTCCTTAGTCTCCATAAACATAATCATGCATATTTCTTCTTCCAAGTCCACCTAAACCCACTTGATCCTAGTAGATGTGTGTGATTATGGTAATCAGAATTCCAGTCTCAAAATAATTTTCAGAATAATGCTGCAATATATGGATCAATACAAAAATATTTTTTTAAGGAAAAACTTGGGGCCATATTATTCCATCATTTTAAAAAGAACTTGTAACTGATCTTTCTTCTCAAGTCATTTTGCCTTAGTTCCTAGACTTGCTGAATTTTGCTGTCTTTACCTGTTTTTAGAGTTAAAAGTCTACGGGAGCTCCATACTGCTACAGCATCCTCTTCTCTGACCTCCTGTTTTATCCTCCAGGTCTGAAAAACGCACCTGCTAGTATCACTTTTTTTTGCTTATTGCTTTAATTATGCCCCTCGTTCCCTTGAGTTTCTCCTTTAACATTACATTCAAGCCTCTTGCAAATCCCTGTGGAGTTCTGTTCTTGTTTATCTCCCCCCAGCTGTCTCTGCTTTTCTTTCTATGCCAGTCTTGACCAGCCAGTTTGCCAGCAGAACATAGAAAGACCTTTCGGTTTCCTCACTTACTATTTTGGCCACAAATTCAGTCACAAGATTTGTGCCGTCTCTTTGATTAAGATCTCCCTGAAGGCTCATTTCTGCTGCGCTGCCTGTGGGTAATCTCTAGCTAATACTGATACAAACGTTTAAGTGTAACCTTATTCCAAAAAGCAATTGTCCACACTGCTTGTATGCTCTCCATACCTAATCTGTTTAAATATGTCTATTGTGAACTCCCCGGGAAATGGCATGCCAGGAGTCTTATCAGGGAGGAGCACACATCACAGGAGGCGTTTCATCCATCATCATACCCCTAAAGGTAACCATTTCTACTGGTTTAATAGAACTGTGAGTATCTGAAGTGGAAAATGCCCACTGGATGACTTATCCTGTCTCTTAGAAGTGACTGGGTCATTCTCCTCAGGGTACAACAAAAAAGGACGTCCAGTCTCTCGTTAAAAATATCCAGGGAAGGACCTATCCTGTCTCTAGCTGCTTTGTATTTTTTTTTAGCCTGAGGATTGCCTTTCTCCAAGCTTTCTGTCTTCATTGGTGTTTTATGCATACTTACAGAGCACATTTTTTATTGTAAATAATGGAACTGCAATCTATCCATTCATAATTGATAGGTCTGTACTCCTCCAGCCTGAGTACATTTCACGAAGAACCAGTGACACATAGCCCCTTTTGGGATATAGTCCACAATCTGTATTTTTTCTTATTAGTCATTTCTGGAGTCCCACAAAGCCATTATCAGAAGAGAGCTGTTCTGCCTTAAACTGAGCATCCTTCCAGCTCCAGTCCTTCAGATTCATGGGCACCAGGCCCACAGCAGGTGCCTAAGGTACCAGAATATGAGAAGCAGGTGAGTGGTGGTACTGTAACAATACTATACTTTTCTGTTTCGCCATGGAACTCTACCCATTTCAGTCCTAGACAGATGATTCTTACACTACTTGTTAATACACCTTATTTATATAATGTAATTTTAGGTATTTTTTTCTGGTTTTAGTGCCAAGATTTGTAATATGCCTGCTAGGGCTCTCTTCCACAGTCAAGTTCTCCTTTCAATTTTTCTATCGCCTTTAGAAACAGATATACTTTTGGTCTGGTTGTCTACTTTAATGCATCCTTGGATTTTATCTAAACTTCTCTCTGTTTCCTACATGTGGTCCATGTCCTGTCTTTTTAGGGTATGTCTACTCCCAAAGAGGCATCTTCCTGCAGATGTGTGGTGACGAGGTCACACACGTGGGCCATTTCTTTTTATTCTCTCATGCAGAACCTTCCTACATTAATCTCCTTTCAGCAGCACTAAGGCCATTCGGATACAGCAGTTGACTTACCAGGTGACCTATAAAAGTCACATGGATAAACCTTTCTGCTTGCCTGGGTTGCTGCAGGGAGCTGGGCAAGCTGCGGTAGATAAGAAGCTCACCAGTTGCAGCCACAGGTGCCCACTGCCCCTACACATCAGCAGCCCACAGGATAAACTGGGATAAACTGGGAATTTCTGCCTCTTCCCTCAGTCCTGGATTCTTGTCTGCATCATATTATATTTACAGGTTTTTGAAGGGAAGGAAAGGAGAATATTTTGCTATTAGAGTGGTAACTCGGTGCTTCATTTTGTTGGTTTCCTTTTCACTTAATAAGTTTTGCTCCTCTTTTCATCCTCTGTTTCTGGAGTTTGGAAAAGAGCTGGAGGCTTTCTGCATCTTCCCCACCACCTCCCTCCGCTCTGGGATGCTGCTCACTTGGGATTCCTAGCCAAGGAAGGCATTACGCTAAGTGCTGCACTATCAGCAACAGTCATAGCTACTTTTTTTTAATTATTATTATTTTCCCCTAAGTAAACCGCAAAAATACAATTCCAAGACTTTGTAGGCAGGGCAGGTCTATAATGGACAGCAGTACAAAGTTGCTGAGTTAGCAGGGATCGAGCTAATTCAGAACAAGAAGCAATAGAATTATGTCAGTGCAGAGATTTCCAGAATATAGCTGTGCTGGTGCTGTGCTGCACCCTCTAATGAACTCTCCTGCTAGGCTACATCTCACTCAGCTACTCAGGCCCAGGAACCAAACCTCCCTTCTCTGCATGGGCAGTTTGCACCAGTAAGCTCAGAAACCTCTATGTCTCACTCCAGTGTTTATTACATTAATATGTAATTAAGTGTTACATGTGTATGCATCTATATGTATGTATGCAGCATATGTATATCATCAATCTTCTTCACGGAGGGAAGGGTTGTCAGGCATTGAACAAGCTGCCCAGGGCAGTGGTGGAGTCACCATCCCTGGAAGGGTTTCAAAGGTGTTTAGACAAGGTTCTTAGGGACATGGTTTAGTGCCAGTTAGGATGTGGTTGGACTCGATGATCCTGAGGGTCTCTTCCAACCAAAACGATTCTATGATTCTATGATTCTATTATCATATATACGCCATATCTTATAAATAATTTATCATTTATAAATGAAAGTTTCTATTCAGAAAAAAAAAAACAACAGCACAACTCTGTAAAATGCATTAAAAATCAGCAATATTTAAAATCAAATTAGTCTGGGAGACCAGCAGCTGAAGCAACCCTGTGACATGGAAACACTTCAGTGAGCCCAGTGACCTTCAGCTGAAATTCTGCACTCACCAGTTTAGACATTACGTGTTCATTCTCCACAGATCTTGCAATACTGATCCCTAGAGCCAGACTTGGGTCTGGCTTAATGAAGACTCAAGCTAACAAATATCATAGCTGGTTGATATGAATTTCTGGGCTGGTTGCGTTTTAACTGAGTTGCATAACATCTGCCTTAACTTATACAGCTGCAGAACACAGCCAATACGTGCTACCTTGTACCTTGAATACAAACACCACAGATACGGTTTGACTTTTGTGAATACCCCAGAGTTACAAAAAGTGTTTTCCCTTATAAATCAAACAGCTTTAACCTTCAGTTGGCTATTTTTTGAAGTAACTTTTCTCCAGCTGTGCTGTATTTATACGTGAGGTTATTTGGGAAGCTGGGCATTATCTCTAGGAGGCTTTTTATTATAGAAATGATACATTTGGCACATTATAATACTGTTCTAGAAATGCCAGTTATTAACAAAACCACAGAAGGAGAAGGCCAAAGATTTGATCTGCTTTAGCTGTAGCATACTATTATCTATTGATGTTGGGCGATTATTGAAAATCACTTCTCAACACTAAAGACCAAACTGTGAATGGAAACCAGATAGTCTGATACCTAAAAAATGTGTGTGAAGCTCAGAGAAAGGATAAAGCAGAATAAAAATCTTAAAAAGCAGCATAAAGCTTTTTCTAATAATGCATAAGGGTGGGACAGCTTGGCATATTCAGAGATTTTTGCTTTAAAAAAAACCTAAGCATTGTCTCTGATCCCAAGAGGATCTGCCACACTACCATTTATTTTCTAGCTAATGGGCCAGGTTCGCTCTGAACGTGGTTTGCATTCAGCAACAGCGCAGCTCACACCAGATTAAACAGCCTGGTCCACCCACCCACCCTCCTGTGCTCTCTAAGTGTCTGTGTGCCTGAGCTGGCTGGAAAGAAAAGAAAAAATAAAAACAAAAAGAAAATTTTTCTGCCCGGATTGATTTGCAAGGCCGGCTCCCTGTGCAGCTGCACAAAGGGCAGGGCCAGGTCGAGGGCTGGTGTACCAAGGATGAAGGGGGAGTCCTCTGGCGTGCACGGCCACCCAGCAACAGTCATTGCAACCACGGCTCAAGCTGATTTAGGAAACTGGGAATTTCACCTTCTAGAGCTGATCTGAGTGCATTGGCCGGTCCTGCTGCTGCCTCTGAGCCACCCGGACATTTTCAGCAGTTTCTGGCAGCAGATGGAGCGAAGGGTGCCCCTTCCCCCTGATTGAGGCCAACCTACTTTACAGACGCAGCCGACACTCTCAATTGCTGCTCTGTGTTTCCCCCCACTGTATCTTTTCTGCTTCTTCACAGGAGGGCTGGGCTGACTGTGAGATGGTTTATTTTTGGCTGAAAAAGTGTGATTCACTGTATCTACTGTTTCTGAGTGGAGGAAATGCGATGCCCTCCCTAACTTAGAATGTCATAAATGGTTTGGGTGAAGGTAGATGAGGAGAATGGAGGCGCACACATTGGCCTTTAATCCTGCCCATAATGACTACTATCAGTGCTGCTGCCAGTTTGTGACCCAAGATGTAATGGCAATTCCCTCCAAATCCATGAATGGATCAAGGTTAACTGCTTGGTGAAATATGGGAAAAATACACCCCTCTGCATGGTGTCAGCAGCCAGGTTCACCCTACAAACATTAAGTGGCTGCAGCGTGGCAGCTGACAAGCAGCTGACTGGTCACCAGTCCCACCACACTGGCCGTGATGGGACACGGCTGGGTAGACAATGCAGCCCCCAGCAGCAGGAGGAAACAAGGTGGCATCTCCTGCTGGCACTGGCATCTCCCTGGAAATTACAGCACATCCAACCCAGCTCCTTTGTGCAATGGAATGATAGGACCCATGGGTACTTCTGGGCTATGAAGGGCTAGGAAGCTGGTGAAGAGTTTGGAGAGGAAGCTGTAAGAGGAATGGCTGAAGTCACTGGGTTTGTTCAGCCTGGAGGAGACTGAGGGGAGAGCTCATGGCAGCCACAGCTTCCTCACAAGGGGAGGAGGAGGGGCAGGGCTGAGCTCTTCTCTTTAGTGACCAGTGACAGAACCCCAGGGAATGGCAGGAAGATGTGCCAGGGGAGGTTCAGGTTGGACATGAGGAAAAGGTTCTTC
>VWYH01011067.1:388949-407809 GCA_013399365.1 Pampusana beccarii
TTCCTTCCTTCCTCTCTCCCTTCCTTCCTTCCTTCCTCTCTCCCTTCTTTCTTCTTTCCTTTCTCCCTCCCTCCCCCTAGACCACGCAGTGTGTGTCCCATGACTCAGCCGCCCTGATTTAGACCAGTCGTCAGTGATTTGAGCATAGTGTTGGTCTCAATAGAAGGCAGATCAAAATGAATTTAAAATTAGAAGTGTGTTGTTTCTCTTGGATAATAGCTAGATTTTCTAACGCAATTGGCCTTTTCCCCCCAGATGAAATGTCTTTGATCTTAACATTGAAAAACTGTAATTTCTAGGGGTTTACTGCATGAATATATGGAAAATTTAACAGTGTAGCTACTCATAAAAATTATTGTAACACTGCATAAAGATTAGAAGGTTAACTATTTCTTGGTGTTAGTACTAAAGTTCCACAGAAAACCTCTAGACAAGTAAAGATCTAACATTAAATGTTCTGAATAATAATACTCTGAACCTGGTTGTTGAGCTGGAACGCAAACTAGGAGGGGATGTGTCTGAAACTGGTTTTGCGAGGTTTTATTCATACAAAGGACCGTGTTTAAAAATGCAGGAGATGCCATCAGTTACCTGGCACTGGGAGAGCAGCACTATAGCTTTCTGCAGGAGCCAGCTCACTTTGCTTTTGGCTCAAACTGTTGCTATCCACAAAACATTAATCTAATTTTTAAGGCTGTTAATATTAGCTGCTGCAAACAAGCAGCAGGTTCTGTGTTCTCTGTCAAGGGCCTGACTTCTAAGAATAATAAGTTTCATCTTGGTACAAAATGTGAAATTGTAAGTGCGCCAGAGAGATATGGAATGCCATAGTTAATTTAGTGAAAATTAGGCTTAGTGGAAAAGTCTAAAGCAGTTAATGTTATACTCAGTCTCCAGGAACCATACAGTTTCATGGATCTGGAGAACATGAATAGCCATAATTTGTTTCTCAAAAAGATTTAATCTCTTTTAGAAATGGAAGTATGAAATCCACTAATGTTATTGTATGTCACTAAGAGAATTTTCAAAATGGTTGAGAAAGAGAAGCCAGCACTATAAAATAATGGTGATTGTTTTGAAGACTGGAGGCCAAATAAAGAGCATCTTGTTGTTCTGCTAGCACGAAGGCAAATCAAAAGAAATGCAGAGATAACACGCCTGAAAAGCCAGGGACTTCAAAGAATGTCTTAAACACACAATACAGTAAACTACTAAAATATAATACAACTAAAATAATGTATCTGAAAAATGTATAGCTATGCAATAAAATATTTATGAGGCTAGTGGCTATGAATGTAACGAGAAGAAGTCCTAATCCTTCTTGTCAGGAACCAAAGTTATGGAGAATCACAAATCACTATTAAGGATGAGTCTGACCAGCTCTCCAGAGTCATAGCTCAAAGGGGGTCTTGTTGCAGCTGCAGATGGAAAACTCAGTGTGAAGAAAAGCCTCTGGGCAAAATGCTCCTTTTATTACCTTAACACTATTATAAGATAGTCTTAAGCTATTTGCAGTAAAGATATAGCTTAAGACACTCAGTAAGAAGAGAAAATTTACAGTATGCCTTCATTGCTGGGTTATTTCTAACCCTTGAGGCAGAAATTCCCATCAGGAAGACGGTGCAGGAGAAAGGGCAGGACCACATCAGACTCTTCTTACTACATTGAGTTTTCACTTGTGCTTACAAGCCAAAATTTCAAAAGTTCCAAGCAAAGTGAAAAAAAAACTTCGTAGTAAAGATGATCCCAAAGTCTGGTCAGTATCAAGTGCACCTGCTCAATGGTTGGGTTTTCTCCCTGTTACATATGTGGTTCTGGTTCCCAGACCATGGACCCACACTACATCCATGTCACTGTGCTCACTGGCTCCATTGCAGATGAGCCCATTTGGTCTCTTCGGAACAGTATTGCTGATAACTGATTTTTACTCTAAGAGATCACACGAACTTCAGGTCAGAAAATGCTAGCAGCAGGTGGACAAAGAGGATAGAGCTTTGCAAAAATGCTGAGCTCTCCGAAAACGTCTGACAGAAGCAAGAAAAACAGGTTTGCACAGTCAAATGACTAAAAGAGGGAAAGAACCAACATCTAGCCTTATATTTATTTTGTGATTTTTCCCTTATGCAAGAGCTTATAAATTAATGTTGAGAAATGGAACAAATGGACAAATAAATTAATGTGTGTTGCTAGATGCTCTAGGCTTGATATTGCAAGCTGCTTTGCACCTTCAGAGCTTACTGAAGTCTTGAGGAACTGCAGCTTTCACACTGAAGGGGAGTGAGTACCTAGCAAGATCAGACTGTTGGTTCTGCCTTCAGGGAGCATACATTTCTTGAGCAAGAAGTAAACCCTATTTTTCTCTCCTTTTATTCCCTGCTCCCATTTTGTTGAAGGGATGAGGCAGGTTCAAAAAAACCTTACTTCATATTATACTGCTGTATAAAATAAGGCCAATGAATAACAGAATTGCTCACCCAGTTCTGAAAGACTGTGATGGATAGCACATATCCATTTAGGAGATACGACTTGTCAAAGAAAAAGACACAAGGAAAAACATAATGAAAAGATAGATCACCTTTGAAATACACCTCCTAGCTTTGCCTGCAGATAAAGTAGAAAAATAAGGATTATTTCCCCCTTGTCTGTAAAAGTGATGAGACATCAGGCATATTTTGTTTCACTTGCAAAACTTTTCAGCTAGTTCTCCCAGCTGCCATGCTGGGAGAGACAGAAACAGGCTTTCAGCTGTAATGTTCACACTGACTTAATCAGTGTTCAATTGAAGCTCCTCCACCCCTGGTCTAGATCTCTCGCTCTGCAGAGGAGCAATTCTCGTGGACTTCAGTGGAGATTACTCACCCTCTCGTATTTCTCTTCTACAAACAGATCTTTTCCGAAATGCCCCTGCAATTAAGACCAGGTTTTCAAAAGTCTGCAGCACCCAGCAGCTCTCACTGTGCAATATATGGCTGGGTAGAACGCCACATTAGAGAAGCTGAAGCTGCTTTTACAGGCTCCAGTTGCAGGTCTTGAGGTCATTCGAACATCAGGCCCCACTTACACATATTTCCAACTGTCGAATAAACCACAGATCCCATGAAGGGGCCAGTATAAAGTTTGTATATAACGTCAATCCCATTAAAAACCCATTAGTTCTTGGGATGGTTCATTACATAGATGTGTTTTTATCGTCCATGAGCCTGAGTATTTATTACTGTTTTAAAGCATATTTCACTTCTGGCATTGATTTCAATGGTTTCAGGATGCAACCCAGTGTCTCTAAAAAAGATGAAAAAAAATCTTAAAGCCAGTTGCGCTGTTTAGAAAGACAGTCTGTGTCAATGAAGAATGTAGCATTTGTAGGTAAAACATTGTAGTTAGAAACGCGGGTTGTTTTTTTTTCACTTACTTCAGCTACTGATTTTTCAAGATATAATAATCTGTCTCCTCACTGCAGCAAGATGCTATTTTGATAGAATTAATTTTAAATAAGCTCCCAGCCTTTCATAGTTCAGTGCACTAATTACTTCCACACAACACAAACGCAAGATGACGCTTCTTATACACAGGGTTGTAGGGATGCTAGAGCCAGGGAAACAAAGAAAGCAGAGTTAAGACACAGTGTGTAATTTGTTCATCTTCTTTTACACACAGAAGCACAAAAGCACATTCAGGCTAAATGCTGAAATGGTAGGTGAGGATATAAACCTGCAGGAAAGAGATACACAGAACTAAGGATCTTTTGTTCTTTCAATGTTAGAGCACAGAAGAAATACATAGCTGCTTCACATTGTTAGCCAAGAATGTCCTTAAAAGCTAGCAGTGAGCCAACACAGCTAGAATTGTCTAAGATATATTTGAGTCATCTATTTTATGATCAACAACAAAAAAGAATCAAGACAATATTTAAAGTTTGAGTTTGTTTGGGGTGGGTTTTTTTTAACTATTAGTTCAGCACAATTATTTTAAATGGAAAACTATTTTTCAAATACATCATTTGTTCATTAGACATGATAAATTATCCAAGATTTCTGCACCATTTTACTTGCTACAATTCAATGTAAATTTTTTTTTAATTATTTTTTCAATCAATTTCAATTCTGTGCAAGTCGTAGACTGGAAATAGAGAGTGAGGGCAAAATAATTTTAAAATATTTTAAAAAATAATTTTCTGTGAAAAAAAATAGGATTGGGTCCTATGTAAATCCATGTTATTTTTCAACTCCGCTTCCCGCCTAGCCTCAGAGAAGGGAACAGCTGAGAAGGAGGGCTGCATCTCAGTCAGAAAGCTCTCAAATCATAGTGCTAAGATTTAAATGCTGCAGTTCTCTGAATGTTAACTATGTTGGAAATGTTAGTTGGCAGATCCTCTACAAGCCCTCATTAACTCCTTAAGTTAATTTCAATATTTTGCCTGTTAAGCATCTACAAATCAATTCCCAAACTTCTTCCTCTGCTCACATAATAAGGCTATTTAATAGATTACTATGCTTAGTATACATACCAGCTACTCTGAAGGAGTACAAAAACAACTAGCTTGGTCTCCAGTCTCAATTTAGATTAATCGGCTACTCAGCTTGTAATGCCCTTCTCTGCCAGTTTAAAGGGTTTTTCCTCTCTTGGGAAATCCTGGTTTGGGATAGACCTCATCTAAATTCAAATGTCTAAAAGTTAGAACTCCAATTTAAGCTAGAGTACAAGGCTTTCTCCAGAGTCAGTGGAGAGACAGGCATCCCTGTTGGTAACCGCTTTTAGATAGGTCTAATCACCCTTTAAGAAGTTTTCCCTCTGCACCAGCTTTTGAGGGCATCATTAATTGCGGACTACATGCTCCTAACATTGAAGGCAAAAGTCGGGTCAGCTGAATCTGGGCTGTTGGCTCCATAATCGGGTACAAACTCACTGTAATTACTTAACAGCCTTTAGAAAGAACCATGAGGACCAAGATTGATACTGATGGTCAGCAGGCCGCTTTGCACCTGGGTGAGAGAGAAGACGAAACGCCTTCAAGTGGCGGCGAGAGAGAAGGTTGTACGAATGTTGCAAAACTGAAGCTTTTATTGAAAGAAATAGAAAGAAGAAAGAAGTTCCTGCTGAACTGTTTCACACAAAAAATTTTAGCTGGCTGACCAAATAGTGGGATGTGCAATTCACCTCTTTAAAGTGGGTAGATGGGTAAGTTCCTCAGCAGGGCAACTCTCAACCGTATAGATTCCCCACAGTCTTTCCCTCTCCCTTCTTGTTCCGAGCTAAATGCTATTAACACTTCCTCATGCTAAATAAATAAAAGCTTTGGCACTTTACGCATAAAGATGTCCTGGCCTGAAGCATCTTTCACAATTTAGGTATGAGACTCTAAGCAAAAAACCACACACCAAGGCACGCTCTCAAAGCTGAGCCAAAGGAGTATTTCACATGAACTAGGCCAAAGCTTAAATCTGCTGCTGTCTCACATTTGAAAATTGCCCAGCAATGCACGTGCACATCTGACTGGTGGGAAGATGATCACACAAACAATCCCAAATGCATAGATGATGGAAATGCCTTTAATATCCCTGAAAGATATGCACATTGATATTCATAGTCACTTTTGGTCTGTATGTTTGAGTAGTTACTTATATGTGGGAAGAAAATCATTAGAGGCTGCTAGGAAAGTAACCTCACAAATAAAAAAGTAAAAGCAAAATGATGCCTTTATTTTTCTTCTGTTAACCAGCGTCTACACCACAGAGCCATTTAAGCAAATCTTTTCAGCTTCATCCTTTTATCAATGCAGTCCTTAATCTTTTGGTGATTCAACAAAATAAAAATGTTCGATGCAAATGTCTTGACTTCTTCCATGCTTTCAACAAAAAATGAACAAACAGTATGATTTTAAAAGGGTAAAAGCATAATTTCAAATTCTTTTGATCTTTGGAGAAATATCAAAGCCTTCCTTCTTATATTAATCTAGATAATTACATTACAAATGACAAAACAAGGTGCCTGGATGAAGGTTTCTTGTTATTTCCAGAACTGTATACTTTGCAAAAATATTTTAGTGAGGAACGGCAAAATTTCACATCTTCATTCAGTTCACACGCAAGTGTCAGAGTTTCCAAGGAGCAAGAATACTGGATCCCACTAAAGGGAACTGTGCAGTGCCACCCCTCCACTGGGCCAAAGAGTCAGCGCTATAGACTATAGTACAGAGAGTATATACACTAAACTTTTTTGACCTGCAGTCTAACCCAGGGGCCCTGCCAATTCCAGATTTAATACTTTGTTCCTACTGGGAACTATAGGAAGTACTTTTAAATTGCTGTTAACAATTACACAGACAACATGATGCTATGGAATAATGAGGAAAAAATTAAGGCTTTCTATGAACTGGTGTTGCCGCCTCCGCTTTCCCTTGCCATCACAAAAGAGAACCGAAAATCACAGCATCCACTGCTAAGAACAGATAAGTGGAACTTCTGAGTTCTTCCCCACACTGCAGAAATCTTAATTAAGAACCCATGTGTGAACTGCATATATTAAAACATAACATCTGTAGGAAAATAAACAGGTTGTCAGAATACCTTCAAAGCAGAAAAATCAGTAGCCTGAAAATGCACAAATAACTGAAATTCTCACTCCAAAAATGTTGAATTAGGTTCAGCCATGGCGAATTGCATTGCCTTCTGGCACTGAGCCCTGCTAATTACTTCAATCCTCACTCAGGGAGTGGTGAGACCTAATATTACCATCAAAGTACATCCAGTCAGTCCTGCACCAGCCATACAGAAACCACAACTAAATTAGACATTGAATCCAGGCTCTTTGTTCCCTCTTATACTGTTGGAGTCCTTGTCAACTTGAATTACATGTGAATCAACACGAAGTCTTAAAGACATAGCCGCCAGTGAAAACTTTTCAGCATGAGAGGGATTAATCACAAATAGTAATTAACATTCTAAGAACTAAATGCAACTATAAAATTATATAAATGCTGTTAAACAAATGCATTAGTACTTATTTTATTTCTGTTGACAACATTAATCAAGCATCATAACACTGGAAGTGACAGGATTCCTGCGATTACCACTCCACTATGCAGTTAACTTACCATAACATTTATTTCCCTTTTCCTATAGACTGCCATATGGCCCTTAAGGAAAATATAAAGATAATATAACTATAACTATAACTATAACTATAACTATAACTATAACTATAACTATAACTATAACTATAACTATAACTATAAATATAAATATAAATATAAAAAAATGAAACTCAGCATTACAGTGAAATCCCAAATTCTGAACTATTTTTAAGCTTTTGTAAAAAACACCCCCGACAATCTCGTCTGTCCTCTTTGACATACTTAATGCAATCAACAGTTGATTGCACGACGGTATATTATCTATACCAGGAGTGGAGTAGCGCCCAGTGCAGTTTCAACCCCCTGCATTTATGACCTGTGGAATACAACGTGAAAATACCTAAGCTGTTTCCAAGAAAGTCAGTTCAGTCCTGGATATATACAGGTGGCTCAGGTACGGTGCCACATAGAAAAAGCAAAATAGCTTCCAGAGCCAACCTGATTATATTTATGCAGCATGGACCTGCATCTTCACACTACGTGGACTGCTCGCTCAGATCAGAGCTACCTGAGAGCCCAACAGTCAGCAAGGTCACTTTCTTTACTACTTCCTCCTGGCTGGTTCCAACAGCTCATTCTGTCAATGTATTGCATGAGCTATGATTTTGCTTTCTTTCAGATGATTCTGTCCTCCCAGTTGGGCATGAGGTACTACTTTCTTCCATTAATCTTAAATTAGGTGATAAGTGGGATACATTCTCCCTGTGAAACTCATAATGTGCTGCCCAGTGAGCACTATCCCTATTGTGGTGGTACCTGGAGCCCTGGTACCAGAAAGAAAGGAAGACAGTAGAGATGTAGTTCCTGGTGCAGGGAGCCCACGCAGTGGTATCAAATTATACGGAATTCGCTCCTGGCTGAGGGCTACATAGCATTTCAAATCTTTTTTCAGAAACCACATGTAAAGCTTCTGGGCATACAGCCAAACACTGATTCACTCACCAGCAGCTTGAGGAAGCATACAGCAGCACATACATAAGCATATAGACATGCCCTAACACCAATATTAACATCCAGCCCTGCGATCTGGTGACAGAGTGAGTGAGATAAGTAACCAGTGAAGGAAAAAAGTCTTTATTTGAATGACAGTGAGGCATGAAACCACTGGCTATACTGAAAGCCCAGTTTGACATGGTCTTGCCATTTCTCTGTATTCATAATGCCTGAAGCAAAATATGGATTGGAAATCTCTGTTTTTATCCTTCAGAGTGCCTGGGAACCCACCTCCATTTGCTAATCTGACCAGACTTGAGCCCTTTTTCTGTCCACTCAGGACCCCTCTTAGCAAAGAAAATCCCCCTCCTACTTTCCTGATTGATGATAAATGGTAAGAGAGCTGCAGCTGGCAATTGGGCTGGCAGAGATGGAGGGAAATTGCCTTCTTTAAGAAGACAAAAGAAGATGACTTCTGGGGCTGTGGCCAGGCAAACTAAAGTCCTGAGCTACGTGTGCTGTGGTTTATCAAAGGTGAACTGAACTGAAGAAATGCAAACAATCCAAGAGAGAGAGAAGTGAGAGAAGAAAGAGAAGGTAGAAACACGTAACAACAGCTTCAGAGCCTCGACCTCTTTCATAAGGCTGCTCCTTCAGTCTGTTTCTCTCCATCCCCTTCCGTCTTCCCTGCCAGTTGCAGAAGCAGGGAACCAGGATTTCATAGATGCCTCTGGATTTCTGTGCTAGTTCTTCTTCTTCCCAACATGACAGGAGCACCCCAAATCTAGTCAAGCTTCACCTTCCACTCCTGGGGCTGCAGAATTCAGTTTTGTCAAACTATAGAGAGTGTGACTCCACTTTATGCTTAATTTCATCAAACAACTAGTTGCTGCCAAAAGGAATTTCCCTTTTCCTTACTTCTCCCTATTCCTGCCCCTGCCCATCCAGGTCTTGTTTTGGTAAGTCAGTTTAACCCAATGAGCTGACTGAAAACAAACCTACCAGACTAAACAAATACCTGTTTTTCATGGATCAGCATCATGATGTGCCTTTCTATAGATCTGTGAGTTCAATGCTTAAGACCCCATAGTGGTCATTCACAGACCAAAGAGCAGTTAAAATGATCAGCCACTGGGGTTCTCTCTCTGTTCCCCACAAGCAGAGGTCTAGTGCCATTTGAGATGCATTAGAGTAACCTGGCTGACTTGTAAGTGCCACACAGTTCTCTCATAAGAACTACAAGAGATCTACCAGCTTTGTGCAGGTCATGAACGTACTAGAGCACCTCAGATTATACTGAGCAGTCACGCATGTGCAACCGAATCAAGCCTTAGGTGTTTTCTTCAGAGGTGGACAGCATTGGCAGTACTAACAGATCCTCCATCAACAACAGGAGTTTAGACACTTAGAGTGCATGAAGACTCGAAGAATCATAGAATACAAGGTTGGAAAGGACCTGAAGGATTATGTGGTCCAACCTTTCTCGGCAAAAGCACAGTCTAGACAAGATGGCCCAGCACTGTGTCCAGCTGAATCTTAGAAGTGTCCATTGTTGGGGAATCCACCACTTCCCTGGGGAGATTATTCCAATGGCTGATTGTTCTCATTGTGAAAAATTTCCATCTTGTCTCCAGTCAGAATCTCCCCAGGAGTAACTTGTACCCATTACCCCTTGTCTTTTCCATATGACTCCTTGGAAAAAGGGAGTCTCCATCTTCTTTGTAGTCACCCTTTAAATACCGGAACATGGTGATGAGGTCTCCCCTAAGTCTTTTTTTCTCAAGGCTGAACAAGCCCAGTTCTCTCAGAGGCTTCCCAGTCCTTTGATCATCTCTGTGGCCCTGCTGTGGACCCTCTCCAGACTGTGCACATCTTTTTTGTACAGCGGGGAACAAAACCAAACACAATATTCCAGGTGTACCCTCTCGAGCACCGAGTAGAGCGGGACAATGACTTCTTTGTCTCTGCTGATGATGCCCTTGCTAATGCAGCTCATTGTCCCACTGGCTTTCTTTGCTGCAGCAGCACACTGGTCCCTCATATGGAGTTTGTTGTTCACCAGGATCCCCAGCCCTTTTCCACAGAGCTTCTCCCCAGCCAGGTAAATCCCAGCCTGTGCTGCACTCCCGGATTATTTTTTCCCAGGTGCAAGACCTTACACTTGTCCTATTGAACTTCATAAGGTTCCTGTTAATCCACTCTTTCAGCCTATCAAGGTTTTCATGCAGGGTGGCTCTCCTGAAGTGTCCACTACCCCACTCAGTTTGGTATCGTCAGCAAACTCCATCAGGGTACATATAATTTTTTTTTTTTCTCCAACAAGATTTTATTCAATGTTATACAATAGGGACAAATTAAAGAACTGTACACATAACTGATTCTTCAAGTTACTAAAACAAACCAATAGTGACAAGAACAACTGAGGCTGATGACATAACAAAAAGCACGGTGACCATGTCTCTAGTGTCCATACTTCTGGAACTTCCATTCCCTGTTGTCCAGCAGACATACTCAGCAAGTTGTTTTGAGCCACTGGCTCCTAATTGTCCTCAGGCCTGTGGACTTCATACATGAATCCGGGCACTCATAGGAACTGAAACCCACCATGATGCATTTTAACTGCTGCAGGACAAGAACAAATCTCAACAGCATAAAGGAACATGTAGAAAAGATTATTAAGTTTCCCAGACTGGATTTCTATGTCCAAGCATGTTAACTTTTTCATAGTACAGAGTTGGTCGATTTTTTCTGACACCAGCCATCTATCCAAGTGAATTTAGCATCTAATAAACAGCTTTCAGCCATTGATTCGTGGTCTCTGGAATCAGTAACAGAGGAGTAAGCCCAAATTTGCACACGTACATACACATACATACATTGGGCATACTCTGCCCACTGTAGCAACCCATGAGGATGTGCAAATCCTGCTGCTGCTGTAATTCTGAAGCCCTTGAAGCTCATTCTATACACATATATTCACAAAACATTCTTTAGAAGCCTCAAACAAGAAAGGGCACAGCTAACACAGTAGATTGTGCATAATGTGAAGATAACTCATTTTTATTAATATGTAAATTAGAAGGTTGTTATCTATGCACATAGTTTATTAATCACAAACATACATGGTAAATTATATTTGGAGTCTCAAGGCTAAGTCTAGATAGCATGTTCCCTAGTAGAACATTTATTTTTTCCATGCAGCTGCTCAGAGCAGCCATGAAGCATGCAAAGCAGGCACTTAATAAGGATCTAAGTTATTAATACAGCTCTTAGTACTCCATTTATACGTCCTAGTTGGAAAATTGTTCTTCCAGCATATTTTTCCTAGTTAAAAGAAAATTTATCCCTGAACAAGCCGTACTGTAACATCTCCTACTATAAGCACTGGTTCTCAACTTACCTTTCTCTGGATATTTGACTGGGGCACCTCAATTGAGAGACTGCTCTGCTGTTCTGGTAACTGATGGAAAGAGAGAGGAACTTGCACAGGTTGTGGCTCCTGCCTCTTTTCATACCGAAGGGGTCTGTGCTCTTGACTATTTCAGCTGAGTGACCCAAGTCAATCAGGAGAAATCCAGATCTATGTCTTCTGGGAACAAGCTATATTTGGATAAATGTTTATTGCTTCAGGAAGATCTTTTAACCATAATGAAAATCAAGTCAGTACCAATTTGTCATCAGATGTGTTTGATATTCATTTTTAGTATTTTACAGTAGAAATGCTTCCGGCATACACCTGTCTCTCCAACTATGGACAAGTGTCACAGAGATTCCTGCATTCAGCCAGACAGGAAGAATTTTCTACCACATACCCCATACTCTATTCTACTTTCTTTTATACTCCAGTTTTAGATATAACCATGCGTCACACAAGAGAAAAAGAAGCTAGAAAGATGAGTTATCAAACTGGTGGCACGTCAATTTACTGGTTTCATGGTTTTTAACATAGAATTGGTTTAAAAAAAATATTCTGTGTACAGAATAAGGGGTTTGGGCTTCAAAAACGCTGCCTTACTGATGGTGATAAGTAGATGCATGAGGTTTACAAAACTGTGTGTGTAATGTGACTACAAAGAGTCTTGTTACTTACTTTTAATTTGCAAGTATTGTTGTTACACCTAACATCTTGTATAGCAACAAAAGGCAGTGGGTTCATCTCAGAATGTTTGTCTCCTCTTGAGAAGTAGGCCGTTATACTGTAAGGAATTAACTTGTTCACCCTTTTACAAGCAAAACCAGCAATACAAACTAGAAACAAAATTTTATTTTTGTGGTCATTTTCTTCCAATGCTGCTGACAGTATGCTGGTGTGTTTAATAAAAAATCATGAATTCGTACAAAGCTAACATGGGCTGCACTCCCACAGAAAGAGGCAGAAAGAGATGTGAGAGAAAGAACGAAATTGGGTTCATGGTGAAACAGGGTGTACATGCATCTGAAAGGATTCCTCCTGCTGATAGTCTTAATGACACCATTTCAGAGGACTGAAGTGCTGCTGTCTTTTCACACTCAGTTGCTGCCAAAGGGAGATTGGACTAAATAATGTTCTAAACCATATCTGAGAACAATCACTCTTGATCCTAAAGAAGGTGAAAACAGGATAAGAGGAGAAAGGAGAGAAAGAATATCTCCCAGGAAAGGAGATAAGGGAAACAATGACCAGATTTATAACTTCTTTTCCTAGGTAAAAAAAATCATATGGTGATTCTTCAAGAAGCCCTTAGAAACAGATCATGTTTAGGTATTGACTGCAACTTTCCTAAGATAGTCATGAATATGTTTAAATTGAGCTGTGAACGTATCTTAAAAATTCAGATTTCCCAGTGGTTTCAAGCTCTTCATCATCTCTGAACAACCTGAATGTAAATTAAATTGATTTAATAAATAGTTAAAATAAACCTGCTTGACTTTTCATGGGAACAGAGTGGAGGAGGAGGCATCAGCTCCATGTAGGGACACTGGCAGCCTCAGAGCTCAGGCTGTGCATCAATGTTTGAGCCCTTTTTCACTAGCAGGGTAAGCTACCTCTTTGGCTTTGCACTGGGAAGAAAGAAGAACATGTAGGAACAGTCAGGAGAAACCGAGAGATGGTTTAAGGAATTGCTCCTTGGCTCCCATCAGTCTGAGTTTCTTTGTGACTCACCGTCCTTCCACCCCCTCTGCAGCAGATGGGCAAAAACTCGAGCTGATCCAAGAGGATTAGGTATTCTTTAGGCTTCGTCTCCAGATGATTTCAAGACCTGATAGCTGGGCTCACATAAACCTGGCTTCGAGTTTACAAGCGAAAGACACTAACTGATTTTCTAATGAAGACAGAACAGATCATAGAGCAGGAGGGTGGCTGGCCAAATTTACGCTAAGGTGTATGACTGGCACAGTAGCAAAGAAGTGCATGCAATGGTGATGAAGAAAACATGCTTCTGGAGGTCTGAAATGCTCTGTGCCAGCAGATGTTTTGGGTAAACAGTAGTACTGCTTAATCTATGCATGTGCAATGCAGATACATGCATGACACAGAGCCTACATAAGAAATACAAGAAAAAAATGACGCACACAGGGGCACATTCAATTCACACATATGCTTTGTGAAGCGATGTCGTGTGATTCTGTTCTCAACTATGAGGGTTCAGCAAAATGGCACCACCTGAGACGGGGGAGACCAGAGCTTCTTGTACCCTTTGCAAGTGGCACTAATGAAAACAGAAATGGCAAATCTAAATATGACAAAGTGTGGCAATATTTGTGGCATACAGCAGGCACACATGAGACTCGCCAGACCCTTGCTTTTCAGCTGTGATGTGTCACCAGCCAGCCTGGCACAGCTGCAGTACAGATGTGCTGTATGCCGTTCTTCACTGACGATACATTTCCCACACTAAGATATTGTATTCACTGCCACTCAGATGAGATTCCAGTGAGATAAATGACTGGGCAGAGGGGACAGATGCTCTTATTGCCCTGATCGATGGAAAAATTGAGATCACCAAAGCTGTTCATCTTCTCTGGTGGCAGCAGCTGACCTCTCATCAGCCCATGAATACCTCCTAGATTAATTGCAGCAGAAACGCTTTAATGCCTGCTCACAAAATCAAACCAACTTTCTCTGCTGCCACCCCTCAAAAAAAAAACAAAAACAACAAAAAAACATGTTTTATTAGATCTGATGCTGACAGAACAACCTATTTACTAAATAATTTGTTAATCATTCTGCATGCAGCTTACATAGAGAAATTTCACCTTGCAAGTTGTTTACACACTGTTCAATTTAACTGCTCGTTGGGCACTTGCTATTCACAGCATGTAGCTGCTCGTGTGAGGCACATGGTATTCTCCCCATTGCCTCATAGGATTTCTGAAGCATTTTGAACAGATTTTGTAGATTTTTGTCAGGCGAGAAGGGAGGCTTTATTTAGTATGACCTTATGCATACCATAGGCCACAAATATTCCAAAGCTGACAGAAGGCCTTGTCCACATGCAAATACGGGTATTCATACGAATCCCAAAACACAGTGTGAACAAAACCCTTCTTGCTTTACAAATATAAATGCAATGAATGAGATTACATCGAGAAGCTGCTCACAACTGAATGAACAGTGTTTGACACATGCATTAGTTGAGCCATTCTCTCGTAGACTGGATAGTTCACCCTTTTCAACGCTCTGTTCCCAGGTGCTAAATTTGTCAGGCCATGGGCAGTCAGTTGTAAAGCAAATTGGACCTTCCAACAACAACCCCTACAATCCACTTCTTCTATGTCAGTCTGGTTGCAGATGATAGACCTAAGCACATGGAGACGCACGGGTGAATTAGGAGGCATCTAACATGTGTCTGCATCTTCCTACACAGCAGAAAAATATTTCAAAAGAATCAGAGCATCATCAATCACATGGGCTGGCTTTGGCTGCCAGGGGAATAGCTGTTGTTTTGGGTAACTTGTCCTCAAAATAATACTTGGGGGTTAACAACAGCAAAATTAATCTTCCAGCACAAAATTTGGAACAAGGTAGAAATGCCTTATCGTAATTGACTTGAAAATTTAAATACCCTTGGTCATCTTTTAACATAAAACCCAGCAACCAAAGTCTCCTTGAAATTCGTGCTTCTAAATGCTTATAGCTAGTGCTTTAGAAAATTCTGATGACAGATTAGATAATGGGGAGAGGAGGAGATATTCACGAATGTTAAACTGAGCCCGGGGACACAAGTCATTGAAGGGCTGACTACAGAAACACACTTTTTCCTGCAGATGATACAGAGAGCCTGGGGAGATTGCATTTAACAGATACCTAACCTCCACAGTCCCATTCAGGATATTGGCCCAAGTTCACTCTTGTCATTCAGATGTAATTTCATAAGAAACAACGACAACCAAAAAGGGTCTGTAACACTCCTCTGCAACAGTAAAATGAAACAGATGCACATCCTCTGCCAGGTGCTTGTTGGGCCCTGTTGGAAAGGGTCCAAATAATTAGCTGCTCACCAGATGGGTAGCAAAGCACAAACAACAATCTAATGTGTCTTCTGGGTACAGACAACTCTGACTTCCAGTGATGTAATAACATTAACATGTGACAGCATTTAAGTTGTCAGCGTTTTGAGAACTTAATTTGGTAGTCTGCAATCTGCAATGGTTTGATTCCCATAAACCAAACACCTATGGAAAGTAGACCAGGAATAAAGCTGGCAGAGGGAGAATCTCAGCTTCTCAGTGGGACATACAGACTTTGCTTCATTACCAATAAAGGGTCTAAGATACTGAAAAACTGGGAAACATCAGCATCAGGTATGAAAGTTATTTTAAGTATTTATAGTAATTTGTAAAATTTTTTAAGTCCATGACTAATTATTAGAAAAAAAAAAAAAAAAAGTCTAGGGAATTTTATTCTCCACCCTGGAAAATATACGTGAAATACGCAGCAGCAGACCAGGGTGATTGGTTTACAGTGTATGCAAGCAATCATTGTAATGACCTTCACAACTCACCTCTGAGCTTCACTGGTACACGAAGCATGACCTGACAGAGACAAGTGAAGCTTTCCAGAGATGAACGTTACTTGTGGGAGTTTATTTTTCAGCCTTAGGCCTCTCAGGTTTGCAAAGATGAGGAATTGTGAAGGTTTTTTGTCCAGTGTAAAGACATATTCGAGGTGAACAGAGCAGGCTTCTTAGCTGCTTTTTGTTAAATAAATAATGTGAAGATTTCTGCCAGCTGTCTGCATCATCCGAGTGGAAGTGGTATATATTTTACTTAGAGCAAAAGTTGTTGAATCTCAAGATTTATGATTCATCTGAGCAAAGTTGCCAAGACTTGCAATTTCCTCATAGTACTAGGTGTTTTTCTTAGAGCCCCAGACCTTTGAGTCATGGATTATATGAGAATTTCAGCTTCCCTCTTAATGAATAAATACAAGCAACTTTCCAACTCTCCTGGTTATACAGAAATATTTGGAAAACACAAGCATGGCAGCCCAAAAGGTTTCAAAACCAGAAGAAAAACACAAGGAATGTACCATCTAATAAAAGGCATAATGAATGTTAAGTCATCGCATGATTCCTGGGACCTAACACATAATTTCTGAAGAAGTGATGGTAGAAAAACTGTCTGTGTAAAACCAAAATCCCAAACAGATTAACTCCACTCCTTGCCCTGCTCAACCCTCTCTGCAAGTTTGGGGTCTCAGGAGTTTGCTGGCCCAACTGAATTCTCCAGTTGTAACAATCCAGTTTATTATCATGGAAATAGTTGTCATTCCACAAAAGACTGTAGCTGCAGATGAGGACTCAGCAAAGATCTTGAGTCATTTTATTTCACTAAGATTTCCTTTGTAATAAGCCAGTAAAGCATTTACATGGGAAAGACCAGTACTAAGCAGAACCAGATTTATTGATTATTTTCTAAGCTCTGCTCCAAGACCATCAAATTCAGGGGGAGCTTCTACATCCTTCCATAAGTTTTGAATCAGATCCTTTAAAGAATCACATTCACAAATGTCTGTATATTAAAATAGAAAATCTGGAATATTTACCAAACAGAGTTTTCTAATTAATTTTTATTTTTGTCCAATAAGCCCATAACATTTGAATCTCTCCAAAAAGATAAATATAAATAGTCTTTTCAAAAATAACAAAATAAAACAACAGCAACAACAAAAACTAATTAGCAGTAATAAATTTAAGATATGCCTAAAACTTATCTCAATAAAGCAATCAAATCAGTAACAAAAAAACATATGAATCACTATGTTGGGATAAATCAATTTGGGTAGTAGTTTTTCAATATTTTTTTTTTAGAGAAGATAAATTCCTTTAAAAATAATTATTGATCTCTGTTCATACAAGATTTTCACTTTAGTATCACCCATGAAAAAGGATGGCAAGTGTTTGGATTAAATTAGATCACTTATATAATAACAAAATTCCCCTGAAGCTCTAAATGTGCCATACTGGGTATTTTCTATCTAGTTCTTTCCAGATCTTGGCTTAAACACTAATTTAACTCCTGTTGTTTATCACGTGGCTATGGAGTAATACTAAACAGACATATCTGTGTATGTGGTATGCAGACACTGGGTATAAATAATAATACGCAGTTGTGGGTATGTATGTATTATGTAAAATATACATATATTCAAATCATGGTAGTCTTGCATTTCAAATTACAGAAGAATCAGAACCCTGTGGAATTAAAGAATGTACTGAAATGAATTTCAAATGGTGGAAAAATAATTCTGAAGAACATCTGCTGGAACGTACAGCATGGCAGGATGTGCAGTATTATGCCATAATAATACACCTTGGGTGTAGTATGAGGCATAAAGCCAAAAGGCATATTTAGAGGCAAAAAAAATCTGGACCAAAACAACCACCCAGAATTATATTTAATACATATAATAATAGTTTCCTGTTCAATTCATCCTCTACATAAAATTACAGAGCCTCACTGACAACTACAGTACCCAGATTTATCCGCTAGATCCCATTAAGTATTTCAAGAAATCCAGTGTCTTGCGGAGACGTTAATTTCTTAATTAAAATACTTCCATATATTTTTTAACAGTGCCTATGCGACCAAAGATCATAACATCCAGTGTCTTTAAATCACCTTGGAATAAAAGAAAATGTTCATCTGTGGCTAAAACTGAGACACCGCAGGGAGCCAAGAACCATGGAGAAGTCATAAAATCACAGACTCATAGAATAGTTTGGGTTGGAAGGGACCTTAAAGATCATCTAGTTCCCAACCCCCTGCCATGGGCAGGGACACCTTCCACTAGACCAGGTTGCTCAAAGCCCTGTCCAACCTGCCCTTGAACACTTCCAGGGATGGGGCATCCACAGCTTCTCTGGGCAGACTCTTCCAGCGCCTCACCACCCTCATGGGGGAGAATTTCTAACTTCTATCTCATCTAAATCTCCCCTCTTTCAGTTTAAAGCCATTACTCCTTGTCCTGTCACTACAGGTCCTTGTAAAAAGTCCCTCTCCAGCTTCCTTGTAGGTCCCCATTAGGTACTGGAAGGCTGCTGTAAGGTCTCCCTAGAGCCTTCTCTTCTTCAGTAGAAGGGCTTCTCTCTACCTTGACTTTGTAGCGTTGTGATGCTGTAGAAGGGCTGTGTGGATAAAAGGGGAACTGCTTGAGAGAGTCCAGCACAGAGCCATGAAGATGATGAAGGGAGTGGAGCATCTCCTTTACGAGGAAAGGCTGAGGGAGCTGGGGCTCTTTAGCTTGGAGAAGAGGAGACTGAGGGGTGACCTCATTAATGTTTATAAATATGTAAAGGGTGAGTGTCACAAGGAT